>JADFUC010000594.1:0-81015 GCA_019722365.1 Lithospermum erythrorhizon | reverse complement strand
ATCAATTGTACTTCGTTCAGTTTTACGTATTGCTATTTCTGAAGTCTTTTTCTCTGGTGCTATAAGCACACACCCCAAACAGTGTAAAATATATTATTGTGAAATTACTATTTTAGCTAGAGTAGTGTTTGAGAAAGTTTTTATTAGCAGCAAATTACTATTTTAGCTAGAGTAAGTTGGTTTTCCTTACAGTAGTCCTACAATGGAGTCTCTTGCGATGGGATGCGGAATCCAGCAGCTTCTTGTAATATTTAATCGAAGTATTATGCGTGAATCACAGAATTCATGATGTTGGATATTTCCCACCTTAATTGCAAGTAGCTGACTACCCATGGTATGCAGGTGGCAGTAAGTGAGAGAGCTATTTGTGGCAATGAAATCGTATACAGCATCTGTGAAAATAAATGCAACGGCCAAGTGAAAACACGCTCTGCGTGAATGGGTGAAAATAATTACATCCATTAATTAGTTGAATTGAATATATTGAGTATTAATTAGACACTTACCCCAACTATTGTCTCAATTCATTACATAAATAAAAGCATATAAATTACTCATATAAAATTGTTATAAAAAGTTGAGATATTGAAACACTTCGGTGTTTCAAAAAACAACAAACATACATGTCAATATATATAAGGAGTAATTCAAGTGTCCTTTTGCAATTCAAGTCCAAAATTATTGATCCTCAATTTGAAAAATTGGGGACACAATAAATCTGCGTGTGAATATATGAGTCTCTCATGCAGTACACTTCTAATAGGTAATGACTCTGAATGTATCTCAAACATGGGTCCTAATAGGTATGTCCCTCAGGACTAAGACTTGTCATTTTTTAAGAACTCTCAATCTGAGGAAGAACTTCATCAGATTCTCCCGGATTATCAGAAAAGGTGCCTTAAATCAAGAAGGATTTTTGGCTGAAAGCAATCGGCGGCCTCTGGAGGGGCCGATTCCGGCCATTTTCTACTGGAGGGGCGATCCGGGGGCAATTGATCGCTGGAGAGAAGCGATTTTCTGAGGCAGTTTGGAATTCGGGTTTATAAGCACTTGGCAGTTTTGAGTCTACATTATTAAAATGTAGTGTGTATGAATAGAGGTACAAGTTCGATAGGCTTAGTTGATGTTATTCTATTATACGAAAATTGTAGTGTAAATTTGAGTAGTGCGGTATGCCTGTGCTAAGTTTGAATAGTTGTTAGGTGCCTTGAGTCCGTATGTATTTGTTAAGCCGTTATAATTGAAATACATTATGTGATTACGTCAATTAGTTAGCTAAGCGTTGTTAGAATCACAGTATTGAAATATCTAATCTCTATATTTTCGATGTTTTCTAATTTCTTGTATTAAAATTTGTAACGATCTGTTATTGCAAATACGCTTTCGTCCTTATAACACTATGATTTTTGTTCGTCTTCGTCGTTTGAGAGTTCTGAACATTTATTACAACAATTTCATGGACCACTTCACTCAATGGTTGTTTACTATGTCCAATCTTATGCTATACTTTAACTACAACAGTTTTGCAGGAATGATCCACCTTTGATCTACAATTTAACAAATCTTTGGACTATTAGAATTGCAGGTAATTCTTTGTCTGGGAGGATTCCTGGGGACTAGAAAACTCAAAACTTGTTGAGTTAGACCTTCAATCTAATAATCAACATTCAGGGCCAATTCCAAGTGCCATTTTCAATATATCTACACTCGAATCGATAGCATTTACATATAATCAGTTGACTGGAAATCTTCCAGCAGATTTGTGTAGTTATCTTCCAAGAATCAGAGTTTTGGCTAGGAAATCAGTTTTCTGGCGAGTTGATGTTCATGGCTTCAAATATTGACACTTGAGTTCAATAGCGAACAACTTCTCCAGGTAATTATTAGCACTTGCAATTTATTTGGTTACGTATGCTTAGTCACTTTCTAATTGCAAGGGTGATTTTCAACACAAGTCACACAGAGCTACTTGCTAAGTTATGCAAGTGGGCGAGTCTCCAAACTTGGTCGATCTAATTTAAGTCGGGCCTCGAGGCGCTTTCATGTTTGACATGTTAAAAAGGCTAGAATCATAGGCTATATTTTTCATATTGAAGAAAATGATAGTATTCACAAATTACTATCAGCTTTTCATGTTATAGGTGAGATGCCAAAAGAGATTGGAATGCTTCAGCAATTGGAGAAGCTTTATCTTTACAATAATTCATTTAGTGGAGAAATTCCAGATTCTATCTCAAATTGTTCAATGCTCAACCAGCTTCAACTTTCTGGCAATCTCTTCATTGGCGCTGTTGCTCAAAATGGTCCCCTACAGGAGTTGAGCATCATCACTTCCTTGACTAATTGCAGAAATCTGGAACTTCTTGCTTTATATGGCAACCCTCTAAAGGGCTTACTTCCCAGATCAATAGGGGATTTTTCGTCGGCACTTCTAGTTTTCGATATAGCTGATTCTGATATTAGTGGCACCATTAATGATGAAATTGGCAACTTGAGAAATTTGGTTAGCCTATTTCTTGATAGTAACAACTTAAATGGGACTATTCCAAGCACAGTAGGAAGTTTACAAGAACTTCAACTACTTTCCCTACAGCATAACCAAATAAGAGGTCAAATTCCAGTTTCCATATGTGAAATACCATCATTAGCTTTTCTCAGTGCGGATACAAATAGAATAGCTGGGGAAATACCTCAATGTCTAGGAACTATGACGTCGTTAAGTGAACTTAACTTGTCTAATAATTTGTTAGAATCTGACATACCTTCTAGTTCATGGAGTCTAAGAGACCTTTTGGTGCTATACATTTCTTCGAATAATTTAAGTGGTTCCTTCCCATCTAATATTGGTAATCTAGAGGCTTTAACTTTTATGGATCTATCAGAAAATAGATTTTCTGGAAATTTGCCAAGTTCGTTTGAAGGTTTGCAAAGCTTGCAAAGTCTAATGCTACAAAAAAACAGTTTTGAAGGACCCATTCCAGAATCTTTAGGCAGTTTGATTAGCTTGGAATTCTTGGATTTGTCAAACAATAATCTGTCTGGTGCCATTCCCAAATCGTTTGTCTCACTCCGAAGCCTTATATACTTCAATGTTTCATTTAACAAATTGATTGGAGAGATACCAAATGAAGGCAACTTTTTAGGATGTAACTCCAGCTACTTTGCATCAAATGAGGCGTTGTGTGGTGATTCTCGGTATAATGTGCCACCTTGAGTTTCAAATAGCTCCAAAAGGAAGAAGGCTTCTTGGTGGATCTTTCTCATAGTAGGGGTTGCCTTTGTAATTGTTGTATTAGCGGTGGGAATAGTTCTGAAAAAGTATAAGAGACCAAAAAGTATTCCCCCCCACTGAAGATATGATACACACTACTAGAAGAATTGTTTATCATGAGCTAGTACAAGCAACAGAAGGCTTCAACGCAAGCAACTTACTGGGTGAGGGAGGTTATGGCACAGTTTATAAGGGAGTATTGAATGATGGAACAACTATTGCTGTGAAAGTTTTCAAATTACTAGTCGAAGAAGCATTCAAGAGTTTTGAGGCAGAATGTGAAGCTCTACGCAATATTCGCCACAGGAATCTAGTAAAGGTCATCACTAGTTGCTCTAATATTGATTTTAAGCCATTGGTATTCGAGTACATGCCAAATGGAACCCTGGAGAAATGGTTGCATATTGATTCAGGGGATTATTTGCTAGATATGTTACACCGATTGAATGTGATGGTTGATGTAGCAGATGCCCTGGAGTACCTTCACTGTGGCTTCTCAACACCTATTATTTATTGTGATCTTAAACCAAGTAATATCCTATTAGATGAAAATATGTCTGCTCACGTGAGTGATTTCGGCCTTACAAAGTTCATGAGCGAGGAGTCTATTACACACACGAACACTCTGGCAACCTGGGGTTATATTGCACCAGGTAAAGATCATAACCATCCCCAATAGATTGTCTAAATGATGTCTTTTCATTGTAATATATTGACATATTTGTTTGCAGAATATGGTTCTGAAGGATTAGTATCTCGAGCTGTTGATGTTTACAGTTTTGGGATTCTGTTAATGGAGACATTTACTGGAAAGAAACCAAGTGATGAGATGTTCACTGACAATCTAAATCTGAAAGACTGGGTGCACAAATATTTTCTCAATGATCAACTAGTCCAAGTTATAGATTCTAAGTTATTGAATCTATATGGACCAAATATCAACCAAGCGATGCAATGTGTGTCCAAAATCATGGAATTAGCATTGAATTGTTGTGTGGAATTACCAAACACCAAACAATAGGATGAATATGAATGATGTTCATGTATTATTGCAGAAGATCAAGCTTCAGTTTCAAACCGCTAGCGGAACTGAAGGAACCATATCTGCAGAAGTATAGAATTCTAAGAAGTTGGGAGTTTAATCTTATAAATGAATTTTCTTTCATTTAATACCTTTGGTCTTTTACTGGTGTTTTGACAACATTTTGAGTTATTACAGAAGCTGTGTGCATATAGAACTAATATTGCTACTTCATGTATGTTACTCCGTATTAGTTTAAGATTCTGGAAGATTGAAAAAACACAGATAAAAGATTTATGTATGAAACAAAAACGCTTTGATATGCGATTTCTTAGTTTTTTTTAAAAATGCCTCCATGGCAAAAAGCCACAAGTTTCAATACATTTTAATATACACAACTTGACAAACTTTTCCGGATGGAGCCATGTAGGTGATAATCTTTTGGTGCTGGAGGGAGTATGATATATCAAATCCTTTATGCCTCTCCAGTAATCATACCTCCAGATCCAGTAGATTTTTGAAACTGAAGCTTGATCTTCTGTAATGATATGTGCACATCTTTCATGTTCATCCTATCCTGGGGTGACTCTACACAACAATTTAATGCTAATTCCATGATGGATGACATACACTGCACCTCTTTCTTGAAAGCTTGTTCATCTGAACTCAATAAGTCAGAAACTATGACTTGGGCTAGTTCATTTTTGAGCAAACATCCATGCACCCAATCCTTTATGTTTAGATTCTCTGTGAACATCTCATCACTTGGTTCCTTTCTTGTGAAAGTCTCCATCATCGCATAATTCAAGAGCTATAAACTTATCCAGCGGCAACAGAATACTAATCCCTTGAATCCATATTCTGCAATCAGTTTTGTGTTACATTAGAATCTTGTTAGATTCTAAATTACTAATACCATTTCAATTTAACAAGAATGTTTGATTAATCATTTAAAAAATATCAATTTGACTTTAAACTAATATTATGCAAATAGAATTTATAGTGTTTAAAAATTATAACACCACTGTTTGATGCTTAGTATCCAATCCGATTCTTTGATAAAAAATTTGAAGTCATGGATACATTATTGCTTCAAAAGTAGGTTGACAATTAGAGTATTAAAAGATAGAGATGCAATGGAAGATTGTCTAGATTGTTTACCTGGTGCAATGTATCCCCAAGTAGCAAGTGTCCTGGTGTGAATAAAGGACTCCTCATTCATAAACTTTGTAAGACCGAAGTCACTCACATGAGCACTCATGTTTTCATCTAACAAGATGTTACTCGGCTTTAAATCACAATGAACTATTGGCGTTGGAAAGCCATGATGAAGGTACTCCAGGGCATCAGCTACATCAACCATTATATCCAAACTTTGTAACATATCTATGAAATAGCCATCAGAATGTAACCACTTCTCGAGGCTTCCATTTGGCATGTACTCAAGTACCAATGCCTTAAAATCAGGATTTGAACAACTGGTGATGACTTTGGTTAGATTCCTATGGCGAGATTAGATGCTTCATTCTACCTCAAAGCTTTAAAGGCTCCATGAACTTGCAAGTTGAAAACTTTCACAGCAAAGATTGTCCCATCATTTAAAACCCCTTTATAACTGACCCAAAACTTCCCATTCCTAACAAGTTACTTGAATTGAAGCTTGATGTTGCTTGAAAAAGTTCTTGATATGAAATTCTTCGAAGAGGAAGAACTATATTCTCCTCAGCTGGATGTTGTTTGGGCCTCTTACATTTCAACAAAACCACTGCCATCGTCAACATAACAATCGTTGAGACAATTCCTATTGGGACTAATATCCAGAATAAAATCTTCTTCCTCTTTGATCCTTTAGCAGAAAGTGAAACACAAGGCGCTACATTGAACCGAGGATTACCACACAATGCCTCATTTGATGTAAAGTAGTTGGCCTCAAATCTTAAGAAAGGGCCTTCACTTGGGATCTCTCCAACCAATTTGTTGAATGAAACATTGAAAATCTTTAGATATGAAAGATTTTGCAATGACATGGGGATCTCACCGTTGAGATCATTATTGGACAAATCCAAAACTTCCAATCCAAACATATTTCCCAATGACTCTGGAATCGACCCTTCAAAACGATTATTCCCTAGGAAAAGCCCTTGCAAGCTTATTAAATCTCCTAAAGTAGTTGGCACATTCCCAGAAAATCGATTCGATGATAGATCCATAAGAGCTAAACCATCTAGTTTTCCAACCTCAAGAGGCAATGAACCACTAAAATTATTCATAGAAATGGAGAGCACCAAGAGATCTCTTAAACTCCAAAAACTCAAAGGTATACTAGATCCCAATAAATTGTCAGACAAATTAAGTTGTCGTAACGACTTCATAGTCCCTACACATGCAGGTATTTCCCCACTTATTCTATTTGAGTTTATCAATAGGTAAGACAATGATTGCATTTCACATAAACTAACAGGAATTTGTCCACTTATTTGATTCTCTCTAATGCTAACTAGTTGAAGTAGCTTCAGATTGTTTATTGTTTTTGGAATATGCCCACTGAACATGTTCTTACCAAAAAACAGGGTCACCAAACTTGTCAAGTTACCAATTTCATCTGGAATGATGCCACTCATATAGCTATTGGATATATGGAAAGTTTCGAGTTTCGAAGAGAAGTTGCCAATTGATTTTGGGACGGAACCATTTAGATGGTTGCCATACAAAAGTACATGTTGTAAATTTCTGCAATGAGTCAAGGAAGTGATGATGCTTAGCTCATTAGATGCATGTCCCCCAACAGAGCGGTGAAGATTATCAACCTTAGCAAGTTGAAATTGTTCTAGCTTGAACAATTGGATATGGAAGAATAACTCCACTGAATGAATTTTTATAAAGAGACTAGGTCCTTCAGTTGCTCAGGCTTCCTATCTCTTTTTTGGGGTGGCCTATCATATAAGAAGTAACCATATAATTAGGGGACAAAAATTTGAAAACTTAGGATACAATTCAAAAAGATAATAGAGGGCGAAGTTTTTAAAATTGGCTAAGACTCGTTGTTATATAACAATATAATTTTCAAAATTTAAAGGAACGAGCCCCTTTTCTCCCCATCTCCCTCCCTCTCTGCATGGCTTGTATAATTTGGCATAATTTAGCTATCAACTCATTTTAGCAACACATGAAAATACTTACCTGAGAAGTTGTTTACTTGGAGTCTTAAACTCTTTAGCATTGTTAAATTCCCAATCCCTCTTGGAATGGAACCATTGAAGTTGTTGAACTCAAGCGACAAATACTGTAGCGATGAACATTCATGCAGACTCGAAGGAATTTCACCAACAAATTGATTTGCTCCAAGATACAGATTTTTTAGCCTAGGAAAACAGTGACACAAATCTGTTGGAAGGACACCATTCAACTGATTATCCGCGAAAGCCATCGATTCCAACGTAGAGATATTGCATATGTTAGGCATTGGTCCTGTAAATTTATTAGACTGAAGGTCTAACAGAATGAGATTTTCAAGATTGACAAACTCTTGTGGAATTCTTCCTTCAAGTGAATTATTACCAATTGTGAATGCCTTAAGACTTGTTAAATTGGATATAAGAGGTGACATGGACCCTGTGAAGTTGTTGTAGGACAAAGACAAATACTCAATTTTTGACATTGAAAACAACCAAATAGGAAGATTGCCAATGAATTGATTAAAACCAACATCAAGAAGTCTCAAACGACGAAGATGAACAAAATCTTGGGGTAAAATTCCTGTGAAATTGTTCAATCTTAGAGTGAGTGATTTTAGAAATGATAAGTTCCCAAGTCCTGGAGGAATATTGCCTATCAGACCCATGTTTGATATATTCAAAGTTATTACTCTATTGTGAACTGTACTGCATGCAACTCCTGTATATTCACACACAGATTTATTAGCTAACCAATTTTTCAAGAAATAATGGGGATCAATAATTTTGGACTTGAACTGCAAAAGTGTAGATTGATCTGTGGTGATGTTAGGTATTGACATGGCTGTGTGGAATAGAACAATGAAGAAAAAATCTTGAAGATTGCTGCTTCATGATTGGACAAGTGGAACACCTTGTGGACTAATAAGTTTGCTTAGTGATCATCATTTTAAAAGAGTTGTAACAGGTTATTAATTTATTATGAGGGAAGACTTTACTGAAATTTCATAGATTTTGATTGTCAATTTGTTTATAATGGTAGATTAAATTTTAATCAAAATTATCATATTAATAGTAAATATGTTAAAAATATTATGGATGAATTTTGGTGTAGTTGTTAGACACGACGTTGAGGCTTAAAATCTTAAATTCATTAGTTTTTCTCTAAACTTTGAAAATATTATGTTTTGATACACTTTTCATAAAGAAATATACAATAAATTAAAAAATATTTGATTTAAAATTTTAAAAATTAAGTCTTTTAAATTTAAATGATTTTTTTAGAGATGGAGAAGTATATATATTGGCTATTGTGATAGATGGAGTATGATTTAACATAGTGGAAGATTATGATAATCTCCTTATGAAAGCAATTCAAATAAAGTATTCTTCCCAATAAGGAGTTCCAAACAAAATATTGCCTGCAGTTGACAAAGTCTTCACATTGTCATTTGTTTTGTACGTGTGTTTCTTTTTGCCAAGTCAGTATCATTATTCTTCACATTGTCATTTGAATCGGTCATCTATATTTCCTTTTCAATTTTGTTACTCACTTCTTATAGGATGCCTTTATATTTTATTGTTAATGGTAGAAAGAAAAATTTCTAAAGATCTGTTGAAATATGTCCAAGTTGTTTGAAAAATTTAGTTAATGTGTGAATATTTGAATGTTATGCAAATGAGTCTTTTTGGAGTGTGTTCGGAAAGAGATTCGTTCATCAACTTGCAAGTAAATTAGCCAAAGAGCCACAAGGAGGATTTTTTGTTCAAATCCCCAAGCTAAAAGGAATTTTCCTTTATATATAGTCAGAAATTTATTTAAATAATTTGTTCAATTTAATTTATTTAATAGGAAAATCGATTAAATGGTAAATTGATCATACTTATTTCTGTAGGTGGGTTTCAATCAGAACCTAATAAAAATCGAACATATGAAATAAGGTTTAGAAATTAGTATAAATTAAATTAATTCGAAATTAGGGGTTTTTATAATTAATTAACCTAAATTTCCAAAACCAAGCAGGGTTTCGAGAAAATAGTCGAATTAAATGTCAATCAGTAAGGGCTGAAAATCCAAAAATTTGTATTACATTATTTAAATATTTGACTCTAAAATGGGATTACAGAGCTTTGGGTTTAAATGAATAGAAGAGCGGTTTTAAAGCAGACACTCCAAAGGAGTTGGAGCTAATATAAACATGTGATTGGTGCAAAAGAATCAGGAACTTGGTTCTCCGTAATAGCTGCTTTGCTTGGAGTGGAGATAGAGTAATTTCCATAAAATCAACGGCTGCCGGATCTTGCGCCCAAATTCAGCAGTTAAGATCAAAATCAGGTGATTATGGATCAGCAATCGAAGAGCCGAGAAAGTCATAAATACCCCCATTATAAGCTGAAAATTCAACTTTGAAATACAACAAAAAAACTCTTGAGACAATTTAGCATAAGAATATCTCGAAGGTATTTGTACATGAAAATCTACAAGATTGTTGCTTATTAGGAGAAAAACATCAAATCTTGACTATAGGCCTGCTTGTGTACTTTAAATTGTAGAGGCCCAGAGCAAAATCTTGACTTGGACGAAGCTAGGCGCCCGAATTAAAGGACAAGGTTGAATTATTACACAAGCCTTGACAATTTCGGACCAAAACCCAAAAACTTATGAGGAATCGATCATTGAGATCTCATAAATCAAATAAACTACATGATTAAGCTATAAATGCTCCACATAGTAAATCATAGAGTATGATATATAAGGCTGCATAGCCGCAATACATACGTAGGAAGCAATTAATTTGCTAAAGGCATCCTCTTGACAATACAAGCATATCCTGGATAGTACACATCGAGGGAATAAGTTGCTAAACTTTTGACTCGGTCTAGGCTATGCGAGATCGAGCTACTAAGACCTACTTTTGCTGACATGTAAATCAATCAATCTCCACGACTTCGAGTCTATTGACTAAAGCTCAAAGTCGAACCGGTCATACGGGTATCTGGCTAAGGCTTCGCGGCTAGGACCATATCCGTCGAGACCAAGTCAGACTCGATGCTTTAATCCGGTCTGAGAGATCATTGATCGGACTCCTACATCGATCATCCAAATTGAAGCACAAATCCAAATCCGGCTTAGGATCATGCAACGGTCTAAGAACAAATTCAAATCCGACTTAGGATCATCTGATGGTCCTAAGCACAAAATTCAAATCCAACTTAGTATCATATAGCGATCGGCCTTGAAATCAAGTCCCCAGCCGGATCATAAACAAATCCGGCTTCATTCAGGGCTCCTAAATCAAGACTTAAGTCAAATCAAGTTCAAGACTACATCAAATCCAAGTCCAACATCTCAGCGATCGAGAACTACGTTTGAAACTGATAGGCGATAATTCGGATCTTGTCGTTTGATAAATCTTCTTTGTACCTAGATAGATTTCCCCAAAGGGGTTTTATTGTATTGGTGTGCATATTTATAAATAATAAAATCTTTCTAGCAGTTACAAATCTTGCCTGGTGGGACTATCTCTACTCTTCGTCATTCTTATTTCGGAGAATGCTTCAAACAAAAATCTTCTTTGAGGTCTCTAGAAAACATATTACTAGAAGCCTTAGAAGTTACGTAGATAGCTACCAGAGGTAGACACCACAGACACTTGCAGAAATTGCCGAGAATGTCTTGTCACACTTGTAACATGGGCTTAGATACAGAGGCCTACCCAACCAAGTGTTAAATTAACATCGGTTGTGGTTACACGCTGGCTCATTTCTGAAGAAGAGTCACGCCGACCTCCCAACTCACATGTGCGGTAATGATGGTAGGAGTTATGACCTCGAAGAGCAAGTAGTTGCTCTCACAAAAGTGATAGATGACTTGGCTAAACAAATTTTAACGCCGAGGTGACTCCTTATCCCACTTAGCTGGGAAGGTAGTTGTGTTGGAAATCGATGAGAATTGGTTCCATTTATTATTATGCGTTGCGGCAATTGTGCGCATTCATTTTACGAGTTGGGTTAAATGTGATTATCGAACTTAGTGTTCAACTTAGTAATTGTATATTATAGTGTGGGTTCTCATGATAATTTAAGAGGGGTTATGGCGATTCTTTAGATGCTACTTTCATTGTCGTTATAATAATAGTAATTGGTCAATTATTATTATACAAGCTTACTATACGAGCACAGAAGGGTCTGAGTGGCGTTGAGTTATATTTCATGTATGAAATTAAAGAGAACTATATAATTGAGAAATGTATTTCTACCGATTACAAGGGATACACATTTTATGTAGAATATCGATTGAACAAATAGAATCAATTAAATAGTTATTTAATTGGTTCGAGTATTTAGTATTTATCGATAACTTGAAAGATTATTGATATTGACTTCATTACTATTTAATTAGCTTAATTAAATAGTTCAACTTCAATAGCAACTTCATTAGTGTCTTAACGAACTAATAGAGTTAAAGTCAAGCTAATACTTGAAGGTTTAGCCTCCGGGCTTTTTAACTGGCCTATATAAGCAAACTTTAGGGAGTTTTTAAATTAAGTAAGTTTTGTAAAACTTTTTCACCAAAAACCCTAGTAGCCGCCCCCCGCTTTGGCGAAATTCTCCCGAGAATTTTGGGGTTTTCTGGTTTTGTTTATCGCTTGTTTACTAGCATAGATTAGTTCTTGATTGACCCCTGCAGTGTGAATTTGCTTAGAGATATCATACGATTGATATTACAACAAGGAGGCAGAGGAAGTCAAATTCACGTTGTGAATTTGGGCGTGTGGATTTTGGTGGGAATTTACTCATTGCCTTGTAAGTCCCTCTGTTAAATATATTTAATTATATGTTTTTGTATTGAATAATGTAGTATCTTGGCTTTAAAGATCACTGGAACTATGGATTTGTATTTATACTCGTATATCCACGTAGTAATTAAGAATCGTGTATCGTCATTAGTCACTGTATGTAGATGACATACTTTATGGAGTGGAAACAGACGTAGAAGTTACTAAACTTCCGGTCAGGATTGGGCTGTGCAAATGTTTCTCGATGAAGGACTTGGCGGCCTTGATATATCTTGGAATAAAGATCCTTGGGATCGGGCAGGAGGCTGATTGGACTTTGTGTCGGGATACTTATGTGAATAAGGTGCGCAAAGGTTCAACATGAGTAGTCCCGAAGGGTAATCTCATGAGACATAGGTTGGCTGGTGAGCCGCAGTGTCCAGCTACTAGTCTTGAGATGAGCAGAATGAAGACATACCTTACGAAATTTATGAAGTCGGACAAGATAAACTCCGTAATTTAATTTAATTTAATTCGTTTTAGAATCGTTTTGGAGGCTTTAAAATTTTTCAAAATTTATGAAATTCGGACAAGATAAACTCCATAATTTTCTTGAACAAATCCCACTGAATTAGTTCATTAAAATAAATTTTCATATTTAATTATTAATTACTTGACCGAAATCTCAAAATTGTTTGAGGCACTTAGAAAATCCAAAATTATGAAATTTAATGGAGATCTTCTACGTGCTATCTAGTTCAGAAAAAATTAGGTTTAATTTTACAAAACTTTTACACACCCAAACACGTTTTACAAAGCTTGTTTTGAAACAAAATCAATTAAATCGTCCTTTTTAATTTTATGAAACAAAATCCATGTTAACAAATATGATAATACATCATCATAAACTTGTAACACATGTAAATCAATAATCAGAACATGATGATTTATTCATCATATATTTATCAATTAAATATATGAACAAAATTAATCAAATAAAAATTGATAAAACACAAAACAAACATAAAATAAATAATATAAAAGCTGACTTTAATTTGGCTCGTGATGCCCTTTGAAGAAATTACTATGGATATATGAGTATAAATACAAATCCATAGTTCATGGATCTTTAGAAGTGCATAC
This sequence comes from Lithospermum erythrorhizon, assembly GCA_019722365.1. Taxonomy (NCBI): domain Eukaryota; kingdom Viridiplantae; phylum Streptophyta; class Magnoliopsida; order Boraginales; family Boraginaceae; genus Lithospermum; species Lithospermum erythrorhizon. The sequence goes on along the minus strand of JADFUC010000594.1, from coordinate 67,629 downwards.
TACGTTATTGATACAAAAAACATATAATTAAATATATGAGCAGAGGACTTACGGTCTGTGAGGTAAATTTCCACAAAATCCACACGCTTCAAATTCACAACGTAGAATTTGACTTCCCTCAGCTCCTTGTTGTAATATCAATGCATGATATCTCTCTAGTTAGTCCACACTAGGAGGTTGAATCAAGAACTAATACATGCTAGTAAACAAGGATAGACAAAACCCGGAAAAACCCCAAAATTCTTGGGAGAATTTTTGGCCCCGAAGGAGGCGGCTACTAGGGTTTTGGTGAAAAAGTTTACAAAACTTATGATGAAAAACCCTAAAGTTTAGCTATATGGGATAGGTTAAAAGCAAAGAGCCCGATAAGCGGCCCCAGATTAAGTATTAGCTTGACTCGTTCAGCTACATTAGTTCGTTAAGACACTAATGAGTTGCTAATAAATTGAACTATTTAATTAGCTAATTAAATGGCCAATGAGTCAATATCAATAATCTTTCAAGTTATGATAAAATACTAAAATTACCGAACCAATTAAATAACTATTTGGTGATTATTTCATTGTCGATATTCTACATAAAATGTAAGAACCCTTGTAATGAAATACATTTCTCAATTATATATAGTTCTCTTTAATTTCATACATGAAATATAACTCCAACGTCCTTGTATGTGTGTGACCTTCACAAACAAGGAATAATAGTAAGTTGTATAATAATAATAATTGACAGTACTATTATTATAGCGATTAATGGTAAGATCTAGCAATCGCTCGCCTGGCAGCAAATTATCATGAGAACCCACTAGTAATATACAATTTACTAAGTTGAACACTAAGTTACGATAATCATTGCTTATTTGGTAAATGGTGCTACGCAATTGTCGCTTGACGGGCATAATAAATGGAACGATTACCAAATTTGATTTCCAGCGGGTTTGTCTTGATGTCGGTCGATGGAGTTCGACATACTTGATGCTTGAAACAACAATTAAGTATCAAAAAGCTTTCAATAGGTTGAGGAGGGAAGATGCTAGTTATTGTAGTTATTTCAAAAACTTTGAAGAAAAAAATGTTCCTCTTGATGGACCTCCTAGTAATGATGATTGGCTAAAGGCCGAAGCATTTGTCAAGTTTCTAGGTTTGTTTTATGAGTCTACTTTAGCATTTTCTGGTTGTAATTTTGTCACATCTTCCTCATTCTTTAGACAAATTGTTATGATGTATGTGACTATAAGAAAACTGCAAAGTAGTGATGATCTTGTTTTGAAGCAGATGGCTGACAATATGAAAGCCAAATTTGATAAGTATTGGATTAATGCTAGTGTTAAGAACAATCTGGTGCTTATGGGAGTTGTCTTTGATCCTAGATATAAATTTAAGTACCTAGAGTTTTGCTTCAAAAAGTTATATGGTGAGAATGCTATTGGAAGGATCAGTGAAGAAGGTAAACTGATGGTTGACAAAATCAAATTGGAATTAGAAGTCTTGTATCGAGAATACATGGATCGGTATGCATCCAAAGAAGTCAATGTAAATTTTAATTCTAATGTTGTTAATGAAGAGAGATCATCAAATTGGGAAGAGATGGATTCTGAATTTCAAATGGAGTTAGATGTGGAGGAATCCTTAGAAAGTAAATGTGAATTGACTCAATATTTAAGTGAACCTTGTAAGAAAGTTGGAGATCTGAACATTCTAGAATGGTGGAAAATAAATTATCTGAGGATATCTCTTGTACAAGATTGCTAGAGATGTTTTTAGCTATTTCGATTTCTACGGTTATACGAACAAGCATTTAGCGGGGAGGTAGAGTTTTGAATGAGTATAGAAGTTCTTTGAAACCGAATACGGTCGAAATGCTTGTTTGTGCTCAAAATTGGTTAAAAACTAAGGATGACGGTTAGTTTGAAAGCTACCATGGAAGATGTTGAGAACTATAAGAATATTTCATATGGTATGTTTATATCATTATTCTTGTAATTGTTATGTATTTTACATTTTTATATTTAACACTAATATATCTATTTTATTTTTGTTGAGGTGAATTCTACTTTGAAAGCTTCTTGAGAGTTGTCTTGGAAGATGTTGAGACTTGAGAAGTATGAGAAAATTTCATATGATATGTTTATATCATTATTCTTATAATTGTTATGTATTTTTTTCTTTTACATGTTTATATTAACACTAATATATTTATTTAATTTTTGTAGAGGTGAATTCTATTTTGGAAGCTTCATGAGAGTTGTCTTGTGGATGTATCGATTTATTTCGATATTTTCTTGTATTTTGGACATTTGAACTTTATTATTATTCTTGTATTTAGACATTTGAACTTATTATTATTCTTGTATTCGGACATTTGAACTTATTATTATTCATGTTTTTAGACATTTGGAGTTTTGAACATTATGTTATTATTTTGGACTTTGAAGGTTATTATTATTGTTATTGTAAATATTGTATATATAGTTAGTCGAAAAATCGAAACGAGGAAGCCTTAACTTTGAACACAAATCGGCCCAAAATCGCCCAAATTTGGGGAAAATCGGCTGATAGAGAGGCCCAAGCCGGTCCGGATCAAAAATCGGTTCGAGCAGGTTTTAAATTGTCGAACGGATTTTTATCCCGTACAAAAAAGACAGAAATGCGGTTTTGATTTTTTTCTTCCAAAAAACCGATAAATCATTCAATTAAGCACCTAATCATGGCCTTAAGTAGGCGAAGTCCACCCAGTAGTCGCAATGACGGGCCGGCCCGGTAACATTCGGCAGACTGGCTTGGATTAACGAGCAGGCGGGCCGGTCCGTTAAGAAATCTTGGGCCCTGACCGGTTCGAGGCCCGTGTATGGGGGGGCCGGCGGTGAGTGCAGTTTTAAAATTTAGCGGCGCGTTTTGATTAAATTTGATACAAGCGGTATACCGTTTAAAGTAAGCGATGCCGTGTCAGTAACGGATATATAGCAGTACTTTATGACATGGTATCTGGTTTTGGACATTAACGATACCACGTTAAAAAGTCCAGCGGCTATTTTTGTAATGAATTTGTATGATCAACCGGAGTGCAGATTTGGATGCAACGGTACCACGTTTGGTGTAAGCGATGCCGTTTCATCTAAGCGATTTTCCGTTTGGGCCTGCAATCTGGTCGCCCGTTACCGAAACTTCGAAATGAAAGAGATTACATAAAGGGAAGCCTCGGATTAGATTTCTTGGCTATGTCATTCTTAAGCGATATCAAAGAAATAAGAATCGCTTTCTAAGTAATTACAATATTACATTACTTGTGGTTTTGGGCTTGTTAGATTCTGATAGTGAATCGACAATCTTTGCTCCATTTCACGATCGGTATTATCTATCAACTTTCTATAAATTACGATATTTGTTCTTCTAATTAATGGCATCCAAAGCGTAACCTTGGTAAAAAGTATTCAAAGTGATAGTGTTGGTAATAATACAATGATTTTGTTAATTTAGAGGATGATAATGTTATGGATGAACTATTGGAAATCAATGAGAATTGATTCCCTTTTATTATGTCCGTTGCGACAATTGTGTATCAATTCATTTACCGGGTTGGTTAAATGTGATTCTTTGGGCTTAGTGTTCACTTGAAGTAATTGTATATTACTAGTTTGGGTTCATGATAATTTAAGGGGGTTATCGGCGATTCTTCAGATCTTACTCGTTAATCGTTATAATAATAGTAATTGGTCAATTATTATTATTATACGACTTACTATTATCTGAGGCCTAGAAGGTCAGCGCCTGTCTATTGATATTAGAATAATATTTCGTAGATAAGAGAAATTAAGCGAGCTTTGTATATTGAGAAATGTATTTACCGATATTTATATATTCATCAAATATATGTTGATGAACATCAATTGGTTAAACTTACCCAAGTTTAATCAATTAAGCAATTGAAATAGATGAATAAACTTGATAAGATTATTCGATAAGTGACTTTCGTTAGTATTTTGATGACTTGTTAAGTTAATTAAAATAAGAACTGACTACAAAACAGTAACAGTTGTTTATTAGAAGCTCATGCGGTCTAATTAAATTAACGAGTTAAGCTAATTTCTTAACGAGTTGCTTGGCAGTGAATTTTGGGACGGTATTTAAGAGGAGATTAGGTTTTCATGACATTAGAATGTAAAAAAACTCCTCTCTGAAAGTGCGCCCCTCTTGGTGAATTAGAATAGTTTTCTCTTCCAATTCTCGTTAATCTTCAAACTCTAGCGAGTTCAAATTACTCGGGTTCGTTTCCCTCTTGGTATGTGTGCAATCTAGAGGACATAATTTCGGTGTTGAACAAGCATGGGAAGGATTTTGAAGGGGCTTTCAAGCGAGGCGCATCGTGGGATTTGGGTTCGTTCGCGTCATTTGAAATATATAAGGATTCTCGTATTCATACATTTATTTTATGTGTTTTAAAATTTAAATTTATATCATTTGAGGATCGGGGATGTATGAATTTGGTATTTATCACAAATGAAATTCATACTAGATTACAACATGAACTACCCGTTATTAACTCTCGTCTAGTGCTTTCGGATACTACTATTGAGTGGAAAAAAACTTCATGGATTTGGAAATATTTTCATAGAGACGGAAAAAATAGCATTTGTTTAAATTGTAAAGATGCTCTATCATGGAAAGCAATTGGGGGTAAAGGGGAAAGCAAATCGTCTTCTTTAGGCAACTTAGAGGTAATTAAGCAAGATCATTAAAAGATAGTAGTGGGAGGGTCTTCTGTGAGGCTGTGATCACACGGCAAGCAAGAAACATTTTTATTTATTTGGCTTATAGGATTGAAACTATGAAATTTGTAATCGGTAGTTCTTTGTCTTTTAATCATTGTGATGGATGGCGTTTCACTAAATGGATTCAAAATGTTGTTAATCCCCGAGCAATACGTATCCCCGGTCTACTTTACGAAACTATGTTTTTAAATATTTTAAAAGTGAAAGAGATCTTCTAGGTAAAACTCTTATGAATTTGCATACAGGTAAATCTCTTATGAATTTGCCCTTATAAAATGTGTTTATTATTTAAGTGATATTAGGTATGCTTTTTGATTTTTGATATAATACGTGTAACATACTGCGTTGGATTGATCGTGATTGGGTCTTACAAAGGAGAATTATATATTTTAGATGGGTGCTAAACATACTTGATATTCAGAATTTCGGAAGGTATACTCGCATGTACAGTGATTACAATGTTTGAATAGGATTACTTGATTTCATTTGATAATGTGTCCGCTAATAACATTTCAATTGAAAATTAAAAGCCTATTAAACGGATTTTAGTAAACTTTTCATGTTAGATGTTTATCGCGTCACTTCAATTAGTTATTAAAGATGGAATAAAAGTTGTTTGGGATGAGTTTATTTTAACAATTCATAAGGCCGTTAATTTTTGTTGTTAATGGCGGGGGTTAGGAAGACATGAATATAAAAATTGGTTGATCTTCGAGTAAAGTTTAAAAATTAATTTTGGATTGTGATACTAGATGGAACTCGACTTACGATCTACTAATTCGTGCATATATGTATAAGGAGGAAATCACTACATTTTATGAGATACATGCTCCGATTGGTGAATATTATATTCCAGTCACATATAATAACTGTAAATATTGTTATAAATTACTTAAGTTTCTAGAGCCTCTTAAAGATTATACTAAAGTTTTCAACTCATTATGAACCAAATATTCATCCTTGCTTTTAAGATATACTCGTTGTCTTTTCATTCATATGACTAAACATAGAGATGGTCATGTTGTTAGAGATATGGTTCCGAATATGGAAGACAAGTTTTTAAAATATTTTCATCCTATCCCACATGCATATGCAATTGGTATAATCTTGGATCCTAACGCTAAATTAAGTCATTTTAATTTCTATGTGAAATCGTATTATGAAGCATTAGTATCCTTTAATCGAACTAAAGAGTTTGATATTCAAAAATGGAAAGTGGAATTGAAGCATTATGTATAACATGTATAGCAAATATCAACGAGGTATGGATAAGGTAAGTAGCGCCTCTAGTAGTGGAACAAGTTTTAATGTGCCCGTAGGACAAGATCTGAAGTCAACATGATCACCTTAGGAATGCTTTACAATTATTAGGTAGCAGTCTAATCGCTCCCTTTGAATACTAATGAGTTAACTTTCAATATTTAACTTCACCAACTTTGAATTGAGTCAATATAGCTGATAATAATCCTTTTGATATATTAAAATGGTGGAAGAGTAGAGTAAAGGAAGCATTGTTCAGTATTGTCTAAGATAGCAAAAAGAAATACTTTCTTTTATCTACGGTGAATCCGCATTAGCATGGCGGAAGCTTCTGATACACTCAAAGGCAGTCGAGACTTACAAGCTCGGCGATTAAAGTATGTTTGTATCAAAGTTGAGCAACATGTGAGCATAGGATGAATAAGGACTACGCTCATGGAAGGAAAGGAAAAAGATTTGTTCGGCGATCTTAGTGACATTGAGGAAGAATTGATAGATGAAGAGAACAACACAATAGAAATACACTCTCAGAACAAAGAAGAATTCTAGAAGATGAACTAGTGTATGATGATTTAGATTTGTATAGTTTTATAATTTTGATTGAATGTATGAAACTCATGTAATCTCGCAGTCGCGCGAGTATAAAGTGTGACGGCTCAATAATAAAATATCTATTTTGTTTCTTTTGTTTTAGATACTTTAAATGGAGATTAAAGCGGCATACCATTGCACCGTGCGGTACCGCATTATACCTAAAACGTTGTCGCATTCTTTATCCACTACGGTACCGCATAAGTCATTAAACCACATACATTACGGCAAGTTAAGCGGACCACCGTTTCATAACCAACGGCCCACCGTTGGTACTTTAAACGTGGTACCGTGTCTATGAAACGGTATCACGTTGAACTTCAAAATTTCCTATAACTGCAGCCAAGTGAAGCGTGAGTAAGTTTAAAATCAAAGCGGTACGCATTTTATACTCGAATAAGGGTTTTACGTCGTAAGGCAAAAGGCGCATGATATGGCATGATCTTTTCCGTTTGTTGGTTAGTAGGAAAAATGTGCGTCTACAGAATGTCGGAGGCCACAGAGTTAAATAAGGCGACGATGATTTCAAAGCCTCGATTGCTAGTTTGAGGGGTTTATTTGTGGGATATGGCGTTGGATCGAGTGGGAGGATCTCACAATTATGGGAGGTTGGGCAGAGGTATGGAACTCCTGATGGATACTTGAGGCCCCAGAGAGCTCAGATGGGAGTAGTGCACAAAGGCTGGCGGGGGGGTGGGAGGGAGGGGTCCCATCCGTGTCCTCAGGTGGGGGGCATCACTCATGACTGACAAGGCACAATGCGTGGGTGAGTACTGAAGTTATTGGATGAGCTAAACTTAGGGTTGCGTCGGATGTCGATGTCATGAAGAGCCAGGGAAGAGGATGATGAGCGAATGGCGATGAGGATCATTGGCCGGGAGGATGTCCGAGGCGAGCAATAGGATCGCGCAAAACTTTCCTCGGCTTGACCTAGTGGCGCTCACACATCCATACCTCCTCCACTTTATTGTTGAAGAAGAAGCCCAGTAAAGAAACACATGAATGAATGTGTTTATATATTATATATGTATGATGTTTTTGTCAAGTTTAAACAATGTTTTTTTTATTTACATACATTTTATTCCAAGTTATTAGAATGGTGTGTGAATGTTTGAATGTTTGTGAATGTTTGAATGTTTATGGTGTTTCGAGTTTGACAATGTTTATGGTGTTTCGAGTTTGTGAATGTTGTGAATGTTTGAATGTTTATATGTTGAAAAAGCTGTAGCTTTCTGCTTATAAGCATTGAATGCAGTTAGGATGGAGCAGTACCGCGTTATAAGCAGAAAAAACTCACAATATTGTATTAACATGGTACCGTTGTACCACATTGGTATGGTGATAACGTGGCACCATTTCAAGGGGCCTAAAGGGGCTCGGTAGGGCCGGGCCAGGAATACCCACCCGAATTTGGAGTGGGCTCGGGCAGGGCCGGGGCACAGAGGCAATCTCTTTAATTGTCGACCTTGTATTTAATTAGCAGTTAGGTAGGCGCGGAGTCGAGCGGAATTTGTGGTAGGACTGACCGTTTGCCAAATCTACCAGCGTATAGAAAAGCGAAGATGAGTGCGATTTAAGCAATCATGCTTTTCGGATTCGAGTTGTTTCGAGAATCAAGGCGGGTATTTGAGTAGACGAAAGGTCCGGCAACGAAACCAAAGGTGACCGAAGGCACCAAGTTTAGCATATTTGATTTCAATCGTTGAGCTTAATCTAAGAGTAAATTTAGGTATTATGGTGGATGGTAGAAGCGATAAGGCGAGTTCCTTCCCGGAAGAGTAAAGGTTCTAGGGCATTCTACAGAGAATGTGGGGCAGATTCACTCCATAAAACAGAGTTAGAAATTTGTGGGGAAGATTTTTTTGTTGAGGGAGAGGCAGATTGGGTAGTTTGTCCAAACATGTAAGCGATTTTTCATTCCAAAGATTTGTTAAGTTGTCTTCTCGATGCGGTGAAAGAGTCCCACTTTTTGAAAGTTTGCAGCAATACTTCTCGCGTTCACCGAGGCCGGTTGGGTAATATTTAGTATAAGACACATGAGGGCTTATCGGCCTATATTGCTTAACGAACTCTGGCCTCTCAATTTTTGGTATAAGACACATGAAATTTATCATTGATGTTTAAGACCCTAAATCCCTTCAGGAGTTTAATGATAAATAAAAGCAGTAGAAATTTAAGTGCGGAAATAAACGGACATAAGAATTTTATACGGGTTCCCCACCGATATGAAAAGTGGTCGTATTTAACATTTGCGAGAATCATTAATAAATCGGAAGATCGTTCTGAAGCCCTGCAGTAGTTATAATCTATGTTGAGTATTTTCTTATCCTTGAGAATCTCGACCCTGGCTTCTCGAAACAGATAAACATTCTAAATTCTTGAACAAAAACTATATTCTTGATAATATTAAAGACTTAATATTATTCTAGGATGAATTTTCTACATTCTATGTATTTGTGTGATAAAATAAAACTTCCGTGAAATAAATCCTATATTTATAGGCTAACAAAAACCTAAGTAGGCCTTAATAACTTCTTGGGCTCTAAGTCTTCCAGCTGCTAAAAAAATAAAACCTAGTTAGATAGTGGAAATAATTAGAGGCCAAGAGCCGTCTCAAATTAGATCTTGATTCCATGATCTAAAACTTGAAGGCAATTTGGATCATCTTGGCGCCATTGCGGCGGCCTTCCCGAGTTGACATCACGAACTCCCATTTAGGCGATCCCAACTTGATATCTTCTTTTCCCAATCCCGAGAACATCACGAGCAGCGCCAACTTGACTACGAGAGAGAATCTAGGAGCTAGCCGTTACCCACCCATTTGAACTTTCCACCATTCGAGGCAATCACCGTACTGCCTTTGCCTTCTTGATCTTCGCTGATCTTGACCCGAGCACCTTGGAAAACCTCAAGTTTGATTGTCAGGTAATTTCACGTCGGCGATTTCCACTTGATCTAATTAAAATTTGACCACCGATGTTTGATGGAAACATCTTTCAACCAGTTAAGCAGAAATAATTAGGAGGTTGGGAGGAATACCTCTCACTGCGCGACTTTGAAACACGCTACCGCTAACTCGAGATGATTCATGCGACACGAGCAGTTTGTATCCTTTGAGAGGATTCGCCCCGGCCTCGAACTCATCACCAAGCAGTATTACATTACATCGGTTAGGGTATCTTTCGGCGCTGATACATCTTCGTTTACTTGCGGCTCACGAGAATCTCCGAGGCCTCGGTAGCATCCAGGCAGGGAGGAATTTCTGGCAATGATCCTTTATCTTACGTAGAAACTCCCATGTCGAATCACCACACGCTTTTCTCTGCACCTAGATTCTCTGCTTCAACCTTTTAAAGGCAAGTCGATCGAGTATAAGTACACGGCTTGCCATTTCTTATTACCCGTTTGCTCCCTTCAGTTACCGTCTTGAAAGTAGTTAGGTAACCATCGCGTCAATTTGAGTCACGAAAATTAAACTATGCCTAATTTGAACATACCGCGCTGTCGGTTTCGAGAAAGACGTACCGGCTGACTTGATTACATCTCCCGTACCTACTGCGTCAATGACCGCCGTGCTTGAATGGTGATCCATGGTCGAAACATAATTCACCATTCACATGCGTCATGCGAAGTATGAAAAGAAGCTCGAGAATCTACTATCACGGAATCAACGGAAGCATTCACGGATAAAACCAAAGCGTCGAGAATAATCGTTCAGCATGGCGTAGTTAGGCTGCGGTGCCTCTTCATTGTGACCGGTTTGCATGACCCCATGTATAGTCGAATTACTTTTTACCTCTACTATGTGATCTCCCATATTTTCAAAACCTCATCGCCCGTTCTTCCTCTTCCTACATGTCTGTGACCCTTGCGCCCAGCTGCATGAAGGCACACGTGCCTCCTCGGAGACAGAGATCGCTCTGGCCACCTTAAGTTCAGCATTTAGTACTGCAATTCTGTGCGCCTCATTGGCTCCCAACTTTCAATGTGAAGCCAACAAAAATCGGGCCCTTGCGTCATCATCGACATTAACGTACAAAGTCGACGGGTTGATTAATAATGCTATTGAAATCATTAGGTATGCCATTATGGGTGTCTTTCGACATCTTAAGGTGAAGCAGTTTTTTTCGCCCAGAAATGCAGCAGTATTATTATTTGCGAAGGTTTCTCATCTGGTCTTTATAAAGCCATTGACCAGTTGTGGTGGTCTCGCGTTAGCAACTCGTTCATGACAAACAAGATTACGTCGCGCCCCAGGGCACGTAATACGTCGATTCGAAATTAATTCGATTTCATAAAGTACTACCGAGCACTGCCAGTGGTTTTGTTAGAACTTCTTTCGTCTGAGATAATCACCAATACGCGTCTTCCGTGTGGAAAATCGATTCCGTAATTTACTGATGATTAAGCGACTTCGGTAATTTGATTCTTAAACTGTGACGAAACTCACGGTAGAAGCTCACATTTTGATTGTTAGGATTTAAGACTCACCGTCAATTCAGGAGTTTAATGATGATAAAAATGATAGAAATTTAAGTGCATAAATAAAGCAGACACAAGAATTTTTATACGGGTTCCCTCGATATATAGAAATGCGTCTTGTTGATGTTGCATAATCACTAATAAACTGAGAGAAGATAGATTCTATTACTGCAGGCTAATTATGAAATATGTTGAGTATTTTCTTATCCATAGAAAATCTTGGCTATCAGCCAAGATAAAGCTATACAAGTTCTTGAAAATAATATGCTCTTGATAATATTAAAGACTTAATATTATTCTAGGATGAACACTTTCTATTACGTGTTTTGTGTGATAAATAAAACTAAATGAAAATCGTACATATTTATAGAAATTTATAGCCTGTAATAAGGTAATAACTTCTTTGATGCTTGAAAGCTACGTAAAAAATAAAAGCATAAAATTTGAGAGATATATCACCAGTTAGGCTGAATTAGGAAATAATTAAAGCAGCCAGATGCCAGTGGGTCTTGATTAAACACTCTGGCCTCTCAATTTTTGGTATAAGACACATGAAGGTATCATTGATGTCTTTTATAGTCTCAAAATGGAGGAGGGTAGTGTGTATGGTGTTAAGAACTGAGGACTTCAATGATGGCCAGTATTTATGGAAGAAGATAGGGTGGAGTCCATCGGGGCCTGGGCTTTTATAATGCATGAAGCTTTTAATGGTAACAAAAATCTCATTATCTGTGATGGGATTGGAGATAAGGGACAAATGTGTTTGTTTCGCAAGATGAATGAAGGAAACAGGGAGTGGTGTGTTGTGTGGGGAGAATAAATTTTCAGTGGTGAAGGCTGATTTAAAGTGGAGGTGATGTGGGTAGAGATAGATGATGCCTCAGCGAGCTAACTCCCCGCTTCATCACGTATCATATAGTAATGTTATTTCTATGCCTTTTAACCACAGTGGAGAGTTTAAATATTTCTGAAAATAGACTCTCTAGGAACCTTCTTCAAGCTATTGATTCTTTAACTGTTTGCAGATTCTTTGGTTTGTGTAGACTCTCAAAAAGAGTGGGTTTGAATCAAGTATCCCATTTGGGTTGCTCCAGTGCCATTCTTTGGTTTTTCTTGATCTTTAGGAAAATAAATGTAGTGATTCACTTGAGAATGAATTTGCTGTTGTATTTCCTAAGTTGGTTAGTCTAAGTTTGGGTGAAAATGATTCACTGGAAGGGATTTATGATTTGGGTTAAATAAATAATTGACCAGATTTTTGTTAATAAATGCGTTCATGGTTAGTTTTTCTTAATAATGAGGAGTGCAAAATAGAGAATTTGGTTTTGTGTTAAATTCAAAAATTGATGCTTAAATTTGATAACGTAATATCAGAAGTTGATTTAAGGAAAAAATTATAGGTAAGCTGGTGCGAATGCTTATGGTTGTAACAGAGAGTGGAATGATAAAGTAGTCATTAAGAGATTTGTGAGCTTATATTGAGATAAAGAATATTTATTATCACTGCTTTCAGTTTAAAATACGTGATCATCCCAGAAAATTTTACTTTTTAAGCATTGATTGTTTATAATTTTGATAAATATTTTTACAACTCAAATAGTTTTTTACGTTTTAATGTAGGCTTTTTAAATTCCGATGAAACTTATAATTCCTTAATAAATTAATTTTATTTAAACTTGATAAATACATTTTGAAATGGAGGTAGTATTTTTCTTATGAGACAGATGATTAAGGTTTTTATTATATAAGAATTTGATCTTAGAGAAAAAATGATTGTTTTCATTATATAAGAATACATTTAATTTCAGAGAAAAAATCAATACTATAATATTATTGGAGTTATGTAATCAATTCTTTCAAAAATTATTAGTGTATGTGTAATAGGCTGAATTAGCCATTGCATTAATGGTAAACCAAGATAAATTCTTTATGTTTGTTTATTTCCTCATATTTGCTTCTCACTAGTTTTTCAATCTCATTTTGTTAATCTTAATTGAGCACATCAATACTGGACGGGTCTAAGAAATTTGATAGATTAAATAATGTTTCAATTCATCTAGAAATGAGATTACAGCCCTAACAACTCTAGCATCCACTCTATACTCAATAATGCAGTATGGGCAAATATCAAAGTAAAAAAACCTGCGAGTGAGACGAAAGCTTTATTAAAAAGGCTTCATGAAAACTTTTCTGAATCGAGTCCATTAGAAATACAATAATATGCGATAAAGTTTGAAAAGGCATTACATTATATGTTCAATGTTCATCGCTGATCATTGTATTATTTACTAATAAGTTGCAGTTATATATGTGTTTGTAAGTTATGACCAACAAAATAATTGTTATGGTTATACAAAATTATTGTATCAAATTTATTTTCTATTTACATATTTTTATCACAATTTTAATTTAATTCTAAAATACACTCAATATATATCCGAATTAGGAACACGTTAATAAATCGTCGTAAACATTCACCAAAAATTGTTACATTTGTAACTTTTAAGCGATAAAAAATTAATAAATTTTACGATTTTGATTGGCATTAAAATTTTGATTTGAATCGAAATTGTCGAGTTAATAGTAAAAGCGTATTTGAGAAAATACTACGTATTGATATATTTTTTGCAACGAATATTTACTTAGCATTAAAAGTTATTTGAGTTGAAATTGAAAAAATTAAAAGCTTCCATTAAATCAATGTAACTTGATCTTTAAGAACGAAGGAAATATGATAGAAGACGATGTAAGATAAAACTTGATAGAAAAACTAATAAACAGTTAAATATTTCGAGTCGAGTTATCGGTGGAGTTTGGCTCATTCAGGCGTGTCTAAAATTCTTAGATATTTCACCTAAAAATTGTCAAATATCTTTGGTACGGAACTCCTTGCGTCGGCACATTAGAGTTACACTTTGTGGCAAATTACTATTGGTGACTTCACACAAGAATTTTTGTAAAAATACACCTCATACGTCTTCCGTTCATTAGCGAATAGTTGTCAACAAGTGAGTTGGCGGGTATTGAATTTCTCTTCGGTGCAGCTAGGCGCGTTATGAGGTGGATAATTGACCGGTTGTTTCGGATATCGAGCGAGAGATCGTCTCTAATTGATTCGGTAAGTCTTCGAGGACGGGTTTAGAGTCGAGGTACTTTAGATTCGTATCATGGAGCTTAAAAATATATATATATATATATATATTAAAAAAAATTAAGCGGTATTTGGTCGGCGAGTTGAGGATACTCGAGTTGAAATTAAACGCTTCTGACAGATTGTATAGTTGGGTATTTCAAGTCGGCTCGAGAATTGTGGATTATAATCTAGTTTTCTAGGTTGACTAATCTATAATATATTTTACATTTATATATTTTTGATTACCTTATTAAATTAAATTAGGAGTAGATTATATTGAAGCTATAGTAGTGGTGCACAATAAACGAAAAGAAAAGAACAGCTATGGTGAACGATACAAACAAGAGAATGGAGGAAAGTCTACTATTGTCATTTCTTCAGCTCTTTTAACAAAACACGTGATATCAAGTGATTATTTAAGAGACACTGTTTCAGCTCAGCAAACACAACACAAATAATGCATATGATACAAACACTTAAAGCATCGAGTTGCATCACAAGAAATTTTACTGTTCAAACTCATATTCCCTTTTTAGTACAGCCTTAGATATTTTCATTACACTTTCATCCAAGGTGCGTGATTTGAATCGTTTAATTTCAAAAATTAATATAAAATGTAACATCACATCAAGATATAATATGCCATCCATGACTCACTTTCCAACTGCAATCGTATTATTGAAATAACTCATTAAGTTTTTGTACAGAAACCAGCACACTAAGTTTTTTACACAACCAACCATATAAATATTCCACATTCAACCACTTCATTTCCAACAACAAAAACCAACCATTTCAATTACTTCTCCTGCTAAATATTCTACTACTATTTTTTATCATGAAGCAAACTTAATTTAATTACTGATGAGTAAATATCCACACTACTATTTTGATCATAAACCAACCATTTCAATTAACATATCCTATTACTCTTTTGATAATAAACCAACCATTTCAATTACTTGAACTGCATGCTCTACATACCATAATACTATTTGCTAAAAAAACTTGATAATCTTAAAAATGCGTGGTAACAATCACCACCACCATCCTTCCCCTCGCCCTCACCCCCATCCAGTACCGCAGCGCCACCACCCGGTGCACCCTCCGCCAGTCATCCATGTCACGGTCCCGACGCCACCCATCGTTCGACGTGCCCCGGTAGTTACTACGGTGGTGCATCACCATGATACAGTCAATCATGTCCACTCCACTCTAGCAGATAGGCCTTCTGTGAGGGTCTACTGTAGAGAAAGACCTGATCTCTCACTCACTGTCCGTGATGGGATTGTTGTTCTTGCTCCTTCCCAGCCCTCTGACCCTTATCAGGTTACTTTGCTTTTCATTTTTTTCCATACGTTCATCCATAAAAGATTGTTCGGTTTATTTTTTCATTTGTCAAACTGTTTTTAAACGTAACAAGTTTAATTAGGTTAAAAATACGATATTTTCATTTTTTTTAATACTATGTATATATTATCTTCGTTCTTCTTTACTTGTTTTTGGCCAATTTTTTGTTTAAACTTAGGATATGATATAGTTTTTGATTATTTTTTAACATTAAATTATCAATCAAATTGAATAATTCGATTAATTGGCATTTCACGTTTTAAATGTATCTTATTTATCTTTTATTTTAACTTTAATATATGTATAAATAGTAAAACCAGTAAAAGTAATGGCGGGAATGCTTGTAGAACATATTAAAAGTGTTTTAAGATTAAAATTTAAAAAGTTAACTCATCAAAGGACGATTGTTTGAGGATAATGGAAGTAATTATGAGGGGTGATTAAGAATTGATTAATTTGTTTATTTTGCAGCACTGGGTGAAGGATGACAAGTATAGTAACAGAGTAAGAGATGATGAAGGGTTACCTGCTTTTTCATTGGTTAATAAGGCAACAGGGCAGGCCATTAAGCACCCTATTGGCCCTGGTCACCCTGTAAGTTTACCCTTCTTTTACTTCCCTCTATCTGGGATAATTATTCAATTTCGTTTCATATTAATGTTATGATGCGCTCTGATTGAAGTAAATCGAGCTGATGATAAAAGCTTTAAAAATTCACAATAAGTAAAAAGAAAATCGAGATACATTTAAGTGAACGTTATAAAATAATGTTAAAATTACCAAACATTTTTCTCGATTCATCTCAAAACAACACATCACTAATAGAACAACCACAATACATAAAACGAAATGTATTACATAATTTCATTTTGAAGTGTTTGCCTCTATCCTCTTCTTGTATAAACAAGGACCAACAAACTGTTAAAATCAAGAAAAGGATGAATAAACTGAAGTGAGTTATTTTTCTTGTTATCATGATAGGTGCATATGGTTCATTACAATCCTGATCATCTTGATGAATCAATCCTGTGGTCTGAGAGCTCCACATTGGGTGATACTTACAGAGCAATAAGGACGGTTAATAATATTCGCCTGAATCTTGATGCTTTCCATGGAGGCTTCCTTCATAGGGGTGTTCATGATGGCACCAATGTCGGTGTCAATGATTGGACTGCTGGAGATAATCAACGTTGGAGCATCGCCTATTACTGTAAGACCATTATCTTTTCTTTATTCTCCTCTTACCTTGGATTGTTTCTTGATCATAAAATAGCACTGAAATTACAAAATTTTCATATTTGTATTTGCCACATCTATTCAGCTAATACTATAACATTTTTATGCCCTCTTCCAATTTTATTGAATTTGTTATTTTGAAGAGATAATCGACAAATAGACGTGTACAAATTACTTGCATATAGTTAGTTCTTGTAATTGAAAAAATGTTTCAGCTCGAGCCTCTAAATTGAATAATATTGCACCAACGGTCCCATAATTTTTGGGACCATAAATACATTGTATCAAAATCACTATGATAACTTTTATACAATAATTTGGACTAAATTGCAATCCACTCGTATTAAAAGATTAAATCACACTAGGTAACATTTTTAGGTTTCATTTTGACAATTGACTCGTGCTTCAAAAGATAAATTGAAGCGAATGTATATACTTAAATGTTGGCGTGCTTATATATTGCATCTAATTTGAATGTTCTGTTTCATATCTGTTGCAGGAAATTCCTACCTTCTGAAGCCATTTGCAACTATAAGTATATGATTTTAGTAGATGTATAATAAAGGCATGGGCATGGATTAGAAGAGCTGACTTAGTGACTTCTAATCTGTTGCTGCTGCTTCTATCGTATTATTATGGAGTAACGTTTGCTCTGTTGAGAGGATCGTTGATGATGATTAAGTACTGAAATACAGTATGTTGTATAGTGTATACCATATGTATATATTCAGAGTTTACTATTTTTGCATGATAAACTACAACAATATTAGAAAGTTTGTTATTCATTTGAACAGATCCTATAGTTTAGGATCATCGATCTGTTGCATTGGTTATATATACAGTTATACACCATACCATTACTTAATGAGAATTATATTCTTCCAAATACCGATTCTTAATTTCTTATGAAATGAAATTGATTCTTCTTCAAATGAGCCTTTGGGGTGCTCCTTGTGATACCCTCAAAAGACTCATGCCGATTTCTTAGCTCTACAAGCTCGCCCGATCGAACTCATCGAGCCTGGCCGTGTTTGGTAGGCACATTTATGTTTCGTTAGATTGAAGTAGGCTCAGACGACTTTGAGCCCTTATTTAATCCCGAATTCCGTTTACTAACTTAACAAGCATTGATCGAGTCGGCCGACGTCAGTTTTACATTCGTTATTACAATCGGACGTCTGTTGGTCATCGAAAAGATGTCCATTAAAACATACAAAAGGTCATTGTTTTCTGCTATTTTGCCCTTTTATGCAGATATTGGGGCTCATACCTTTCTTCTATATTTTTCGAGAAAGAGAATTAAACGAACATGCACCTCAATATGGTGGATATCCATAATCCATGAATAATCTCAACTTGTTTATATCTAGATCTATTTATATCATAAATAGACTGGGTAACGAAATGGGTCTGACGACACACGTTCGTTAAGTATCGGGCGCCAACGGTCCATGTTCATGTTTATTGGATGGTGGTTTCTTAGTGTGCCAAACGAGAACGGCACATTAGGGAATTATTGAGTCCCGCTCCGGCCCACTGTTCCACTAGTTAGTGTGCCGAATCGGACCCGAATCTTGCTCACTCCACCTGACATCTTGTTTAGCCAACTATCTTACTCCAAAGTAGTGGTTCTTTATTTGTAAGAGGAAACAAATGGCTAGTTTTTGTGAACCGGACGTCCGATTAATCCGAGCGGACGTCCGCTAACAACAATTATCTTAATCCAGTGGTCAATGTTTAAATAAAGGCTAGTTTTCAGACGTCCGGTTACACAAAGCGAACGTCGCTATAAGTAAAGGTGAATCTATCTCAAAGGTTATGTACCGGATGTCCGGTTTAATTAAGCGGTCATCCGCTATGTTAATGAACCACTAACGAATGTGTGTCGAACGCGATTCAAACAATCCGCCGAATCCGTAACGAACGTGTGCCGGGACGAACATTTTGGGAAAAAAATTAGTCCACCTCACCCCATTAGTAAGTGAGCCAACAAAGTGACGTGGGCCTAATGAACGTAGAATGAATCCGAAACAAACTAACGAGTTGGGCTAACAAACGCCCTATCGAACCCCGCCACACTTGCCACGTCTAATCCTAAATGTTATAGAAACACTTGCTCATATGGGTTGTCTTGGATGGGCGTCCACCACCTCATAACAAATGTTCGTTAACAGACCATTGTAACTTGTAATTAAAATAGTTGTTGGATTGAACTAGTTGCTTAGTCCATAAGACTGATCCGTTTTGACCTTGGTCCATAATGTTATTTTTATTGATTTTGACAATTGAATATCAAGTAGTTGTGGCTAATGAAGTGGGCCGGACGTCAACATCTGTTAAGTATTGGAGGAGAACGACCCATTTCCATGTCTATCAGAGGGTTGCTTCTTCGTGTGCCGAATGCGGACCGCACCCCAGAGAATTATTGAGGCCCACTGGCACACTAGTTAGTGTGCCGAAACGGACCCGAATCTTACCCAATCCATCGGATCAGTCTAGCAGTTTATTCCTCATAATTCACATATATTTACACTATTACAAATAAAAAACATACCACACACATCCATAAAATAAACAACAAATATCTAAATCGAAATTCAACAAATTCATAAAACAAACTTCAAACATCCAAACCAAAGTTTTAACATCCGTAAAATAAAACAAATCATAAACATCCAACTAACCAAAGTTCATCTATCTATAGAACAAAATAAACCAAAATTCATTCATAAAAGAAAATAAAAACAAAGTAATAGGATGGAAAATAAAAACAAACCATAAACATTCAACTAACCAAAGTTCATTTATCCATAGAACAAAATAAACCAAAGTTCATTCATAAAAGAAAATAAAAAACAAAGTAATAGAATGATTGTATCAATATTCAATACAACTTAATCTAAGAAAGATGATGATTTTAATTCCTTTGAAATTTCTTGATCAAATAACATATTCTCCAAAATGGAATCACTTCAATTTGAACATTTAGAACGCTTATAATCAAGAGGAAGAACTAAGGATTTATATATATTACCAAATTTTTGTTGAACCAATGATTTATATCCTATGCGAGGAATTTAACTATAGAAATGATTCTTTTTATTTATAAGTGATAAAAATGGCTGTTTTTGTGAACCTTGACGTCCGTTACCCAAGCGACGTCCGCTAATAACAATTATCTTACTTTTATGCTTAAATAAAGTCTAGTTACCGGATGTCCGTTATACAAAGTTTAACGTCCGCTTAATAAGCATTTATAATAATCCAACTTAAAGCCTATATATCTGACATCCTGCTTAATTGTGACGTCCTGGGCTAATGCAAGCAACGAACCACCAATCTAACATGCTGACTAACGGATTCGAACTGGCCCATCGAATCCATAATCTAACATTTATCTCTAACGAACTTTTGACTAAAATTCAAATTTCAAATTTCACCTATTAAGTGAAGTCGAAACAACAAAACGCATGATGTATCTTTACAAATGCAAGCAAACCTAAAATTGCTCAACACATCGAATTAACAAACGACCAATCAAACCCTAGCCAACTTGCCACGTTTAAATTCTCAAGGAATGAGGGGTGTGTGCTTCAAATTGAGAGTAGGCGGCAAACATCCTTAGATACTTGATGCATCTACATCACTTCAGAATTTAAATATGATTATTTTAATTATCTCAATAGAAATTTAAGATCAAATTAAATTTTAAAAATATAAAATAATATATTTCATAATAAAATATATTTCAATTTATATTTGTATATAGTAAAAATATAGTCTTTTTCATTTTTATTTTTTATATAATTAAAAAAAGAAAAAGAAAAAAGAGAAGAGAGGAAGCACAAACATCATTTACATACGAAAACTAAAGACTTCTATTAAATTCCTATGAATAATTCATAGTTAACCACCGCCTTCGTTCACTTCTCACATCAAGATCATTCAATATTCATACTATATTTACAGGCCCTCCAAATGATTTTAAATTTACATAAAATAAGATTAATTATCGATTGATCACTTATATTTACTCACGTCAATTATTTAATTACTTATATTTTAAAGTGTTTTGATCACTAAACTTTTCAAAATTGTCTTCTTTGGTTTTTCAGTCCAAATACGTCATCGTTAAATTACATGTCACACGCGACATTATCAAAGGATATTTTGTCATTTTACTTGCTTACTAATTAACAATTGATCACCAGCGTTATTACGACAACTTAGAATTAAAGATATAACATAACTGACTAAAAATCAGCAGGCTAATTTTTAAAAGTTCACGATTAAAACGAAACACTTCAAACAAGGCTTACACGAGGTAAATTACATAGGTAATTAATCATGTAATTAATCCTAAAAAATATGTGAGTTATTCTGGAAAAATGAATAAATAAATCACAAATTAATATATCCAATCTTATGTAGTGGACTAAAAGTTTATTTGATTAAGGATTTTCAATGGTCTTCAATGAATCAACAACCATCCATCATCTTCCGCCATTGAATTGTTTTGGAGAATCTTTAATCGGAAATTCAATCTTTGAGTCATCATAGTTGCCTATTTATATATACTCTTTAAAATAAAACATCTAACTAAAGTATAAAATTAAATGATCATTTAATAGATGAAAAAATTCAATTCACATTGTTTAAATGAAGAGGGGTTACTCCATTCATGTTCTCACTTTTCACCATCTGGCCCCTTGCTATGAATATGTCGTGCATTTTAAGTTCTATGGTGATGAAATGTACCTTTTAATGTACTTGAGAATGTACTTGAGAAAGGTAACGTACAAATAATCCAAAAATATACGTTGTTTCTCACGTTGGTTGGTTTGATATACGTACAAACTGTATTAATCTTCTTCGTTTTTTATTCGTAGTTCTAGGCATTATTTTAAACTAAAGAAAATATATATTAAAGAAAATAAAAAATTATTCAAAAATATATTAAAATATAAAACGACAATTATTTTAAAGATATATCACCGATCATTGATATTTTCATAAGAAAAATAATTAAAAATACATTAAAAATGTCATTTTTCATTAAAAATAAAATAAACATAATATTTAATAAATATTTTCAAATAAAAATTTAATCTAAACGATAAATAAAAAAGAATTTGGAGTACTACGGAGGGAATGTCCTTTATACGGAGTAGGATTTTTTTCACGTCATCCATTTAGTATGCCCAATAAACTATTGGAAAATCGGTAAATTTGATTCCTGAAGTTTCTAGTTCGATTAAGTTGATATTGAACCAGTATTAAAGATCAACTTGGAGATTTAGTCCATTTTAAAAATAAAATTGACGGAATCTTGAGATTGTATATACAATACATGTTTATTAGGTCAATTATAAATAATAAAAATATTTGAGGTCATTTGAAATATACTTAAAATATTATTAAAAATAAAAATAAAATGAAGCCCCCTCCCCTAGCCCATATACCTTTACCGTCATCCCTTCCTTCTTCCCCACCACGACCTCCACGACTCCACCCTGGAACCCAGTCCCTGACTACTTTGTCAAGAGGTGAATCTCCATAACCATCAACTCCACACACTCTAACGTGGATATATCGCTCGTTTGAATTTGGGTAAACCTAGATGAATGTATGTTAAATTTTAAGTTCATCTCATTTAAGTTTCTATTTTTATATCAACCTTTGTTAATCGAGAGTAAATGATTCACCTAGATTCACTCCGTTTTAATTTATCCTAAATTTAGGGTATAAAATAGGTGAATAATATATTTAGTTATATTGCTGTCTAATTCACCGCGACAAATAAAATAATACCAAAAAATATTTTAAAAGATTCATATCAATTAGTTATATTGTCAGCATCAGACCGACTCAAGGCTTTGATGTTCTGTTATTCAATACAATAACTCGCACTACCTTTTATAAACGCTGACGGCTGACCACGGAAATTGCCTGATTGATCGTCAATTAATCACTGGCGACTCAACGCCGACTTCAACATAAAGCTCATAACGCGTCTGCAGTGACGCTTGTATCATACTCTGAAAGACATTCGTATTTCCGCATACAAATATACAAAATTTTAATGCTAGAGTATTTTTTCCATAGATTTCTTTCTGTAATACATTCTTGCATATCGATGATGTATTAAACTTTTAAAATAAATTAAAAAAGTTAGCATCATTAAGACCAAAAGCGTGAGCAAGACCATAGATCTAGGTGGATGCAATGTTAAAGATATAAACTATTCAAAAACAATTTTTCCTTCATTTTGAATTGTTTGAATTCACACAAATTGTAATAAATAAACTCGAATTCATTTCCAATTGCTGGACATATGCTATTATTGCACATGTGCTATATATCTCAGAATTAATTTATGTTTATTCAATAAATACGTCAAATTACTCTACATTGCCCCTAAAATATAATATATGTCGAAATATTGCATATGGTCTTACTCTTATTGATACCATCTATTTCGAGAATAGCTTTAATTTCAGACAAGTTAACTATCATATGTAGCTCAATTTACCTCATATACTACTGAACTTTTCAACTTGTCACTGTTATTCATAACGCCTCAGCCCGCCCCCACCTGCCCAGACGCTATTGGGATTTGATTGATCACCACAAAACCACCACACGCCTTTCCAAACACGTCATTCTCACTCACGTGCTCACTGAGAAATTTCAGCTGCATTACTCATCCTGGGGACATTCTGCACAAGACGCTTAACATCGTGAGTTCTTACGACGTCTGTGAAAGTTAAGATGATTCGACAGATGACAATAATTTAACCAAAATGTGCTATGATATGTTCGATATGATTTCCGATTTGTGATTACTCATACTACCAAAGATGGCATTCTTCTTTTCAATTTCATTCTATGTTAACTCCATCATAATTTGTCGATCGTGATATTCTAGATGACTAATTTAAGCTTTCTCAAATGAAGACGCGAAATGGTGACAAACGCTACGAAAGAATCAAAGTAAGCTGGCCATGAGGCTACCCATCAAATTAATTATCTGCCACGGCCGGAGTTACAAATTGTGACGAGCAAAGCTCGTCCGAATCAAGTGGAATTACAAGAAAGTCATGACACCTCTGAGTACTGCAGAACCACCTCTGGGACTTCACACGGACGGTATCGTCTTCGATAAGGCCAGGATCAACAGACGCTGAGAATATAAGCGGATATTGTAATCTCGACCCAAAAACATGACATTGCTGATATTTATTTAATTTACTACCATACCAATTAAGACGATTTTGCCGCCATCCCATGTGTTAACTCCATTATTAAAGTCATGTCAATTCTGGGGGTAATTGCATGACGCTAATTCACCTAAGCTTTCTCAATGAAAGACGCTGAAATGGTGACAAAACGCGCTGAAAGACTCCAAGAGCCAGGAGGCCACCCATCAAATTCCATTAACGATCACTCCGCACGGCCGGGCGTTATATTTAGCAATACCAATCAAATCATATCAAACATATCACACACATACAAACACACATTTCATGGCCAAGATTAGCAAACTTACTCTGAAGCTTCTAATTTGCTCCATCAAAACATTTTTACAAGAAAGTTTAACATATTTCACAAAGATTTATAATTCTTTTAAAATAACGAAAAATATTTATGAATTAAAATTAAAAAAAAAATCCTATCCCCATTGTTACCCCTACCCCTACGCTCACCCCACCCACCTTCATCATCAACCACTACTACCATCCTCCACCTTCATCATCAACAACCACCACTACTAATTACCACTAACTTCTGCTACCATAACCAATAAACATCCCTCCACTAAAAGGATTTAGAATTGCTCAAGCATTTCTGCTGGCTCAAATATACATTAAATTTTTTTGAATGATTTATGACTTTTTAATAAAAAGATTTTCATAAGCAAATTTTACAATACGGTATTTAGAAAATTTTCTAAAATAAGTAAACGTTGTCACAAATTTTCCTTCAAACGTGAATGAGTTTCATATCATTCTTATTAAACGATAAAAAATAAGGTCAAGTACAAAGATTTAAACTCTAAACCTTGAAAATACATAGTAACATATCAATTAATCTATCTATATTTTTTTGGTTCAGTTGAACCACTTTAGACTAATGCAGCTCCGCCCTTGTCCTCCACCCTAATCCCAAACCTCCACAACCATCGTACAACCGCACTCTAATCAATGAATAAAAATCATGTCTGGAAGTTTATTCAACGGGTCCAACTTTAGTTAATAAATAATTAAAATACATCAATGAATTGTCTTATACACTAAGTGTTTCGTTAAATTCATTAAACACTTAAATTTAATTAATTCAAAGATTTTAATTTGATAGTTCTTGTTTGTTAAATTTTAATTATTTTAAGGCTTAACAAATTAAGTACTTATCAAATCCTTAACAAAATTAAGTGAAATTATCGGGCTTATTTTTTTACCTCTTTAATCAAATAATCTCACACCCTCCTTTATCCAATTCTAACCTTAAAAGAAAAACAACTCTTTTCTTCTTTCTTCACCTTACATATTTGCCTCTCCAATTCTATCACAAAGCACAATTTTTATCCTTTTTCTCTATTCAATTTCTAATACCGGATGTTATTTTTTAATTACCTTTCAGATTTTATTCAATGTATCAGACAGTTAATATGAAAAGTAAATTATTTTGTCGTTGTTTTGTTAATTTTTGTATTTTTTTTAATTTAATTTTCTATTTTATTCAATTTATTTGCATCAGACATAATATTCTGATGCGTTATCCTCGTTAACTAGAAACCGGAGTTTCATTGGGCTTTTTTCCAAAGACGTTAAGCGCTATTTGACATATTAACATTGTATAATCGAGACAGATTGGACAGCCTTTGATTTTGCTGGCTCTTATACGCTGCGGATTTTTAAGTGGCTTCTCTTAGAATTTATTTTATAATATTTATTTAATCAAATTATTATATTTATACTACTATTTATAATCTAATTCACAATATTTATTATTTAATTATCTATTATAGTATTATTTATTTTAATATACGATTCATATGTTAAATTAACTAAGTAGAAAGAAATTTGTCAACAACTCATTTTAAAGTTTTTTCAACTGCTATTAAACACTTAAATATTTTCAAGATTCAAATTCAAATATAATTCAAATTTAAGAATTCAGCTTTCACTATTCGCTTTCAAACTTAATTTTCAGTTTTCAATTTTTGAATTTAACAAATACCCCTAAGTCTAAATATTTCCAAATATAAAAGAATCCCACATTTCAGTTTGTCAGCATGAAGTCCTTACTATCAATTTCTTGAAATCGCAAGGGTGAATTGATGAACACTAAAATTGGATAGATGGCAAGGAACAAATTACTGACATCAATAATGAAGTACGGTATTTAAGACAATTCAGAGATGTTAAAGTCAATGTTTAAATAAAAGCCATGTGTCATAGATTAGTATGTGTCATGAGACAGTGGACGACTGAAGGCTAACATGGAGACCGGACCCGCTTAATTTAAATGGAGTAGACCCCATACGGCTTGATTACTGTAAATAAAATAATCAAAGTATCTATCATCGATGAATCTTGAACTAAAATTGAAAGAAAATCAAATTAAAATATTCAAAAAGCCAACTCTTCAGTTAGTCACTGCTCAAGAGAATTCAACAAATAAAAAATGACTTGGACATTTAATCCAAATATCAAACACAAAAAACAAAGGACAAGCAGAATGTGAAAAACACACCAAGCATCATTAACCTGGGCCTCTATGCAACGTCACCTACGTCTCTGTATACCGGCCCCTATAGTAAACTTCCACTATTCTCAAGCTATTACAAGAGCATCATACAAACGATCCACGCTTCACGACGCCTAACTAACCTTCAACTTGGGCCTTCTAGCATCAGATCTCACATTCTCATAACATCTATCATTTGATACTATCCCAGCATTCTAATTTAATACAATCTCACAAGAAACCACTCCAAGATCGTCACAACAACGTGTCAGAATAACCGCATTACAAGAAAGAAATTAACGCTCTAACATTAATCACCTATACTCCACACCTAGGCATGCCATTAATACAAGAACGCCTCCAATAATAAAATATGTTTCCGGGTAGTATTCATTCTCCAATTCGATCAGCCTTTACATAAATTGCAGCCTTCAGAGGTTTCTACTTTTATGGTAAAAGATGTTTGATACGAAATCCACCACCTTCCATAAAGACGCGGTTCTCTATAACTTCAACATCACTTTAATAAACATTCCCTTTGACGCTAAGGAATATCTGCTATTGGTATCTCTAAAGATCAAGTAAATCTCGTGAAAATCTCACCTGCCTCGATAAACGCAAAGCCGAGATCCGAAAAAACCTCAGAATCGCTGACACTCGGGCAATGATGCATGTGTTAGCCATGTCATACAACAATACGATAACATAATCTTCAGCGAAACTCGCGCCAATTATCTACGCATCAACAAACTCCCCTCATGAAGCTATGACAAATTCCCCAATATCTTCCCTGGGCTCTTTCGAGGTACGACACAAGCGTTAAAACAGTGCAACACAAATCATTAGAGCAGTCACCAATCTCTGTCAGAACAGGTCACAACCTAGTCAACACAAGAAAAACAAACAAAACAAAGAATTGAACTAAAATCAAAGTGCTACTTTACACCTACTACCAACTACTTCCCTATTTGTCATCATAAAATAGCCCAAAGATGGTCATAATGAGCATCGGTGTCGCATCGACCAACATTCAAAGGCCACAGCGACCGCCAAGATTCCTTGCAGGCCCTCGACATTCGAGGACAACAACAGTTTCAGATTTTGCCCAAGTTCACCCAATTCTAAGTTTTCCTCATTGTGATATCGCTTCACTGCCTTCTTTCATCCTCACAGTTTTAATTAATACCTAAAGAATCTCCCCCTCTGTCTAAATGCATAGATTTTTCAACTCCTTTTCTCATGTCTACATCCACAACTCTTTCATTGAATTCACATTTTACGATGCGATAGTCTTCGCATCTTCTCCCGGGTCCATCTTCAAATTTCAGATTTCAGGCCAGTAAATCAATAGACTTTGAGACAGTTGGGGGAAGCCCAACGGGCTTCAATTTTGCACCCTCTAGCATTTATCGGCTTATTTGATCAAATATGATCCTTCCAAAATTCTGGGCTTCGACCGGGTCCCCATCACATACGACTCTCCCACGCCTTTCACTTACATTAGTATTATCGACGTAGGAATAAGATTTTGAAATACCGATCTTACGAATGACGGCATACCCAGACCGAGATGGTGCTCAGAGTTGTCCTTATTTTACTATCCAACATCACCCACCGGTTATGTCCGGATGACATCAGTTTAACTTCGTAGTCGATCCAACAAGCCTATCGCGTATTATTATCATAACGCTTGGTTGATCATTTTGACTAAAGCTAACAACATATCCTCTCACCTTTTACTAGGAATACAAGGCTTTGTCGGATCAACAATTTCTTCTTTCCTCGATAGATCGCAAACAAACTCCTTCACAATGTTTTCAGCACCAGACCACCGCCTGAGAAACGGCCGCAGATTCCTCAGCTTCCTCGAGCACGCTTCTACGTGATGTCATTGTTCCTCGTAGCTGCGATTTCTCTCGGGAGACCTTCTAGCACAAATAATTTTATCCGCTTCCCTTTATTTTTCTTTCTAATTTAAATTACTTATCTCCCTTTTAAATGGATTACTTCTAATCAATTCCTGCAATTTTCCGTTGCTTATTCTATTTCGATCATCATTCAACTTCATTTTCCTTTGGATTTTCTCGACAAAGCATGTGATCTTTTCCCTCTGAGTCCTCTCTTTTATCATCTAATTCGAACTTGTCTTTAGCCTTTTCTGAGTCAAGTCTCGTAGAGATGTTAACCCCCTTTTCTCCTTTTTAGCATTTTCAATTTTTTGTTCCTTAGAACAGGCCTCGCTCTTCCCCTTATCCTCTGCCTCCTTCTGCATTCCGGTTCCTTCAACTTTGTCTCGATCATCGACGGTCTTGCCCCTTCTTCAATCCCCCGCAGATTTCGCTTTGGTTTTACGCCTCGCACTCGCTTCCTCGTCCTCCTCCGATCAAGGTTTTTAAACAACTACCACATCATCATCCGAACTATTTTCAGAGGAACTACCATCATTACATTGCTTCACGCCCGGCGAATATATCCGGGATTGGAGGTTTTGCTTCCTCAAAACTCTTTAATCCTCGCCACCTACTCTTTCTTTTTTCCCCTAAATTTAGTCAGATTTCGCCACAAGAGGGTCCGCCGAAGTTACGTACTCTTGGCTACCATAACGGGAAATAAGTTCTGACACTCGATCCTCACCCTCGCTCGAGAATCGCTACAAGGGATAACTATAATCTCCGGCTTCAATTGATTCTCCAGTGATTTGATCAGTTCCTTTTTCGACTCGTAAGTGTAGGACAATTTGTGGTTCTTACCAGTTGCTTTACTGGTTGGAGTGGGTATTATGATCATCGGTCTTAGCACTCACTTCGAGTCACCCCTACAACCGCATTTGCTCTTTCCATGGCAACCCCTAAACTTTCGCCTGATTTTGTCCTTCCGGTTGTTAAGCGCTGATTGCTTAGAGGCGGAATAAAGTTCTCCCCTTTCATTTTCGCCAATATGCGAGTAACTTCGCTTCTCCTCCGATCCTTCCTCCTTGCTCGCCATTTTGAAAGAAGGCGGCAAAGGTTTTTGATTTGCAGGTTTTTTCAAGAGATTTTACTATTGAAGGAGGAAGTTCAGTGTTTAAGCGAGAGAGTAAATTACGCGCGAGCTGCATGAAGTTGGGTAGAAAGTGGTGAGAAAACTGTTTGTACCATCAGTTTCAATAAAGTTCGCAAGCAATAAATTCCCGATAACTTCGCCAATTTCCAAAACATAACCAAGGAAATTGTATCGCATCGTTATAACACTTCTGCTCTTCAATACGAATGTTATAACAAGACAATAGTTGCTATTTGTCTATAACACACAAGCCTGGTATTTGATAGCTCGAATCCAGATTCACATTCAATTCCAGTAAAGATATCAACAATCATGGTCAAATACATAATGTCTAATTGAATTTTGTTTCTCAACTACCTCTTATAAAACATGTCTTATATCGATATGCTTCTGCTTCAATAAGCAGCCAGATTTTCTTTGAAATACTTACGGCACCTACGTTATCACGTACAGGTCATGACATCTAATACACCAGATCTCAATCATTTCGCTTTCATCCATATTAGCTCTAGCCGCACTCCACTTCCCCGCCGCGAATATACTCCGCTTCGTCATGATGAGATACGTAGCCCTTTTTCGACTAAAACCACGACACCAAATTATTTTCCAAGAAAGAAACATCCCCTCGAGGTGCTTTTTTCTATCTTCAAAGATTTCCCCGCCCAAGATCACAAGCATTCCTTACAAGAGAGAATCAGCACAACGATAGAACCCATGGTCGAGTACCTCGCATTATTATTTTAAATCCTCTTCACAAGATCTGCTGGCTTTAGGCGCGTTTGAACCTCGCATAAACTCCAACCGAAAGCAGAATGCCGCCCTCATACTGCTAAGAAAGTACTTTCAATCATACTCTATAAATAAGTAATGTCAACTTCTTTTCCTTTAATTTCTATCCTTTGGTACCTTTACAATGAGTCATTATGGAAGTGCCTTTGGCTTAGCATTCTCAAGACCAAATTTCTCAGACAACGCTCTTGGCATAGCTTCAATCGAGATGAATATTTCTCCTTCATCCTGACCGGACCGTATTCCTTAAGAAAAAATTCTTTAATTCTCCTACCACGCTATCCTTCGGGGAATTCTAAATTTCTCTCCCATCCGGGCTTTGGGAATGAACGCTTTTACCAAGGTTTGATATTCCACCAAAAACAATGTCATCGACATAGATCCGCTAACATCACCGATCTTCTCCCTTTTATGAATAAGGTAATCACAACTCCTCCTCATGATAAATTTCATTCTCGAGCAGATACGCTTAGTCTTTTCATACCTTCCAGAGCTTCGTTTTTAGCCTCCATAGAGCGCTTTCTCTTGAGTTTGTAGACTCGATCTCCTTTTCTGGGATGCATCCTCAAAGCCTTTGGGTTGTTCTACATATACTTATTCATTAACTATGCTTACTTAAAGGTCAGTTTTTGACATCCATTTGATAATTTGAATTTTAAGACACGCTAGCTGCTAGTAATAATCACGGCCTCCATTCTTAGCAACCGGATAAATGTTTCCTTCAAAATCAATTCCTTCAACTCGAGTGTACCTCGAGCTTACTAACTCGGCCCTCATATTTCGATAACATTCCGCCATCGGATTTTATTCTCACATCCATTTTGTCTTATAATATCACATCTTTTCGCCTGCACCAATTCCCGCAGATTTCATTTCTCTCTCAAACTGTGATTGGCTTCTTTTTCTTGCATGGCATTGATCCACTTTTCACTCAAGAGCGGCTTTCACATCTTTGTCTCGAGTCTTGATAAGAAGTAACCACCCATTTTTCCTCAGAATCAACTCTCTCTTTGCTCTCATGCGATCCCTCCTCCTGCTTTCACCTATTATGTTAACATGGGATTTAGTCTTCCGAACTGGCAAATTGCCTAATCGAAGTCATCGTCTCACGATGAGTTGTTTCTATTTTCTGTTACCTACTAGTGGGATGGGCTTTGATTGACAAATGGTTCTCGCTTCCTCTTCATCCTCCTCTTCTAGATGCTCAACATCGATGACTTTGACATTTATCGACTCCATGATAGTCTGCGGGTCCGCTTGTCAGATACTCTAATGCCCCGTCAAGCTCGAGTATCCTAAATATTCCTTCATCTCCTTTGACATCGAATTCTGTCATGTTCTCGATCGACAAGCACGTAGCAAACACTACCAAAAATATGAAAATATTTGTTAAGTCTTCACCTCCATATTTCATGGTATTATTCCGGTCGAAACATAATTTCAAGTAATATAGCATGCAGTTGTCGATACCGCCTGCACTTTATCGAATTTTCTTTTGCATGCAGCGATCACTCTTAGCCATTTTTGACGGTCCTGCTCTTCCTTTCTGGCCAATCCCTATTTTATTGTTACTGAGTCAAAACTCATACCGATTCCTTCTATATTACAAAATTCTACGAAGCGAGAATTTTCAAATTCCTTTCCATGATCACTTCCATCCTCTTAAATTTATTTGTCGTGCCTTTTTCTCTCTGTATTGAAATGTCATTAAACACCTCAAAGGCATCGATTTTTCTCGAAGAAATTGACCCACGATATCGTGAAAATCATCACTACGTATATATATATACTTCTTTCCACCAACACTTTCTACTTGCATCGGGTCCCATTAAGTCCACAGCAGAATAGCCTCGTTTATTCTAGCCGTAACCACTGGTTGTGAACAATCAAGGACACTTCGTCCGCTTTCCTCCCAACTCATACATTCACCACATGTTTCTTTTTTTCTTTTTATGGGTTCATGGGAAGTCCCCTTACAACTTCTTTTGAGATCAATCGTCAATGTTTTCTGTAGCTCAGGTGCCCCAATCTTTTGTGCCAAAGTTCTACTTCATCACTACTTTACATGACATACTCATGATGTCCATGTTGAAGAATTGTCAATTGACCGCTTCCCTCATGATCGGGTTCTCCTGTGAAAGATTACTTGAAATGCACATATCTTTAGTGAAAGCAACCTTCATCCTTTCATCACACACCGACTGACATCAACAGGCTTCTACAAATAACCCATCTACTAATGAATACATTCTCACTGGGCAATCCCTCCACATTGGCATCCTTTTCCTTCCCTTATCCCTCCAAAAGCGTTGATACACTCTCCTCGTGATTTCTTCTATGTTCTTCGATGAGATTTGTTTCCCCGTCATGCTTCTGAGTAATCACTGCCAGTACCACCCTCCCAAGCTAGTGAGTCTAGAAAAGTGGAATCACAATTACTTAAGATGTGTTCCTTCCGCTCCACTACTTTCTAGGCTTACTTATACTTGCTTTTTCTTCCCTTACCATAAAGTTTATAGCGTACGCGCTATATGTCCCTTTCTTCCGTTAATGACAAGATTTCCAACTAACCATTTTTCTTCCATACCTAATTTGTTTGCCCGTGATTCCAGTGTGCATCTGATAATGTATTGAATCTTTCTTTCAATTTCTCAGACACCCTATTCCGCATCTAGATAAATTGTTCTTCCCTTTTTCCAAGATTTCATCAAGAATTTCAAGACTAGAATTCATCATTTTTGAGTGCCTCTAGTCATGGTTTCAATTTTCCCCCAAGAAATTAATCTCATCCTTTTTCTTCAATTTTCTTCACAAGATTCATATTTCGCACAATGAGTCATGTTTTTTCAGTTTCTACTACGTTTCCATGCAGTCAATTTGGTCCATTTTTTGAAAGTCAACATTTGATAGTTGGCTAATAATCTCCGCCTACCTTCCTTCTTATCATCACTGCATCGCCGACTGATCGCGACATACACAGACTCTTTTCTTCACGGACTTTAGTAGCGTGAACACAACGAAGGGTAAGTTTTGATTACTACCTTTCATCTTCATCGCATCATCATCGTGAACGGTAGTAGTAGGGCAACTCATGGTTTGCTTTTTCACGTAGCTGGGACATTGAACTCTGAACGTGTCCAAACCTCATATTCTACTGGATTCCTTCCCCGAGATTGCTGATTTTTTTGCGGGCTGCATTCCATTTATGCCGCTCCTCCATGATTTTGTCGGGTCCTTTTCCACCTGCCAAACCGCTTTTTCATGCACCACTGAGTTATCACCTCCAGAACCATTTTTATTAAACCTTTTCACGGTTTTGCTATTAAGTTTTTAGCAAGTAAGCTCATGGTTTCCTCGGTATCTTCATCATCTCCTTCTTTGTATCCGCCGATTAATTTTAGCGCAATCCCTTTCTTCTTTGCGTGCTCGTAGGAGTCTATCTTTCATCTTATATGTAAGATTTCCAATTAGATCATCTAGTCGCATAACACTAAGATTCAGCTTCTACCTCCATTTTCGAATCTTTGAATGGATCTTAGTACCTTTCGAACATGTTTCTCATTTGATATAGGTTCTCCAAGTGCAAATGTTTATTTTGCCATATCATTTATTCTAGAGCTATGCTAGCATAGTCTCATCTTCTTCATCCCGCAGCTCTATCCGTTTCATTGTTGGTGCCCTTGACATCCTTACCTTAAGAGTTCCTACATGTTTTGAGAATATCCCATGCTTCCTTAGCAATCGCAAGTAAGTACTTAACCTATTTTTGAAACATATTTTTGACTACCAGCTGTAGTATATAGCATTCAATGCTTTGTCATTTCCTGTGAGCCAACTCGTCTCCTCTATGGGTCCCTTCACCTCGCCACAACAATTTCTCCTCCTTCTTCATCCGCTTTTAATGGGAGTGTGTCCACCCTCGGTAATTATTGACTTCCGTGTCTCAACCACAGATTCGGTAGTGCTAGCGGCCATCCTAGCTCTAACAGATATTCTTCCCATCCACCGCGAGGCTCTTGCATCAACCTCCTCTTTAACAACGCCCATGTCTCTATAGAATCTACTCGATCTCACTCTATATGTCGAAAAGCCCGCCTGAAGTACCAATTTGAAAAAAAGCGAACTCTTCCAGTTAGTCAATGTTTCACGAATTAACAAATAAACACTGACATTTAATCCAACATCAAACACAAAAAACAAAGGACAAGAGAATGTAAAACACAATTAAGATTGTTAACCCGCTCGGTGCACGTCACCCACGGCCCTGGGGGGTACTCGCCCCGGAGAGAATCTCACCATGCCCTTAGTTATTACAGGACTTATACAAACGATAAACGCTTCACCCACGCCCAACTAACCTCTTCAACTTAGTTTCTAAGACTAGATTCTCCCATCTACGTTACTCCTCATTTGATACTATCCCAAGATTTAATTTAATACAACTTCAAGAAACTACTCCAAGATTGTCACAACAATGTGTCAGAACAACCGTACATTGGCCAAGAAGAATGAACGCCTCTAACACAATCAATCTTGCCACCACACGCAGTATGCTTTTCTATTAATACGTTAACGCCTTCAATAATAAAATATGTTTCTATGGGTATTCATTCTCCAATTGCCTTTTATATAACAGCTGTCTTGTATTTCTACTTCTTTTATGGTAAAGCATGTCTGACAGGAAATCCACCACCAACACTCACTTTAATAAACATTCGATCGCCAAGAATATCTTGTCGAGATCTCTAAAGATCGGGCAAATCTCGTGGAAAATCTCACCGCCTCTATAAACGCAAAGTCGGTACATCCGAAAACCCTCGCAGAATCTGCTTTTCGACACTCGCGCCGATGTACAAAGAATAAGTGTCATACGCCAAATACCATGACAACATAATCTTCAATGAAAACTCAAATAATTATCTACGATCAACAATATTAAATGAAAAAATTCAATATTGTTCGGAGGTTAATTTCTTATATTTTGAAATATAAAATAACTTATGTTTCAGGATGATAAACTCCTTAAAATTATTAAAATGAGGGAACTGTTGTTCTTTCTGATTTGGTCTGTTGCCCTCTAAGCTTCTCCTACATCTATGATCTATCCATCGGTTGCAGGTCTTAACAATTCATATGTGGGTCAATTAAAGCACAAAAATATCGTAAATATAGTCGTAAGTTAGTTTTAAACTAGTTCATAGGTTTATGATTAAATCTCAACAGGTCTATTTATTTTTGTGTGCATTGATGTTTTATTTCTTTTGCTAAAACAGTCTAAAGATGTAGAGGTCATATTAGATAAAAGAACTAGCAAGTACCAACATTTATTATGGTATTATAATTATTTGTATAAAAAAAATTCCACATTTATCATGATATTATAATTATTTATATATATAAAAATCTAGTATTTGTCATGATATTATTTATATATTATGTACCATGATATTTCGAATCATCATCCGACAGAGATGGCCCGCCTAATTCTATCCACCATATATAAATTTTGTGAATAAAGATTCTTATTCGTCAGAATCCTTAGGCAATACTGAGTATAATGTTAGAGGAAGTAACATGTATGTATCATATTTACATTAATAATTTTTTTCTTTCAATTGTGTTTAATATTTTTTTTTTGATACTTAGCGATGATATTATTTCAAATAGAATAATATTATAAATTTGAGACTATTTGCTAACTATTATAGTTAGAGAACAATGCTAACTAATATACAGTTAGAGAACAATTACAAAGTATTACAAAGTAGCAGAAATTAAGCTAAATAATCGAGGTATTAAATCACTAAAAACAAAATTACGTTTTTCACCCTAAAATGTTTCGCTGTTCTTTATAAAATTATCCACCCATCTTATCACTGTGGTTCCAATCTGCCTTGGCTCTTTGCCTTACTGGTTGAAATGAAATTAATCGAACCTATTTTCA
This sequence comes from Lithospermum erythrorhizon, assembly GCA_019722365.1. Taxonomy (NCBI): domain Eukaryota; kingdom Viridiplantae; phylum Streptophyta; class Magnoliopsida; order Boraginales; family Boraginaceae; genus Lithospermum; species Lithospermum erythrorhizon. The sequence goes on along the minus strand of JADFUC010000594.1, from coordinate 31,284 downwards.
TCGTTCTTCAAAGTGTCAACTTTAAATCGGTTCCTGCTCCGATCGGGTTCCAATCCTATCTACCTCATCTAAGTCGGCTGCTACCCCTCGGTTTCAGACATTTTGGAAAGATATCGCCTCAACTCAAAATTAAGTCCTTAAACTAGATTTAACCCTTGTAATTTCAATGAACTCCTTTTTAAGATTAATTATACACCCATATACACATTCAATACACAATACCACTATTTTTATATATCTTTGTATTCCCTATATTATTAGTTTTAAAAGATTTATATATCGGTCATACTAACAATTAACAAAGCGTAATCTAAATTCTCTTAAAATGTACACATATAAATACTACAAGATTCACACAAATTTAGAAATCCTGTTCGGTTCGGTTATTTCAAAGGTCGAATTTAAATTAGTTCGGTTCTCTCTCTGACGAACCTAAATCGATTCTATTCTCAGACCTGCTCCAAAAAATTTCATATTTCGTTCTACTGGCCGGTTCTGGCCGATTTGTATTTTGTTGGCACCCCTACTATTCACCCCCTAAATTTATACCCTCCCCTATAATTTTTTTCAAGTAATAGCTATAAATAATTTTAAGCCTTCTAAAGACATACAAAAAATCCAACCCCTAAAAATTAAAAAGTAAATGACAAGAATGCATTTTATGGAAGTTGATGTACATGCTCTAATTGTCTCAAATTAAATAAAGAAAAAAGTAAATTGTAGAAATATGATTTATTTTTCACTATTTATTACGGAGAATTTTTTAAAGTCACAATTTTTCATAACTTTTCTTCATCTACAAATTAATATCCACTTTGTCTATTTTATTTAAAAATTTAAAAATCATTTCTATAATGTGGGTCTTAAATAAGATATCATTGTAAAACTTAAATATTTTTAAATAAAGTATATTTGATTATGTAAAGCTTGTGGGGTCAAATTAGATAATTATATTTAAAAAAACCATATAAATAGATTAATAAAAATACTATTATTAATTAATGCAGAGTACAACTTTAATTAGTCAATTATGGTGTCCGTCGGCCTGAATTGCGCCCTTGCATGCCTTCACATGGATTGAAGCAGGCGCGGCAACTATTAATAAATAGGAGGTTACAATTTGGAAGTTTAAAAAAAAAAAAAAATTTAATTGATAATTGATATTCATTCATAAATCTGTAATTACTATAGATATAATCGACCAGTGAGATATCTACATCAAACTAAATTGAATTCCATCCCTAGAAATAACTAAATAGATTATGATCCGATAGACATAAATCGAAATCCCTACAAAAAAAAAAAATACAATATATACAATCAGAATTAACTTACTGACTAATTACTCTCATTGCCTTCAAATCTGAATCGCTCACTGGATTGACATTTTCGATATGAATAATCCTACCTTTTAAGAAAGAGTAATGAATAATAATAGTCCCACTAAAGTACACCCAAAGAGTAAAAAAATTAAATTTAAACCAATTATTTTGATCCTAAATGAACCTTGCTAACACAACAAATCTCCAATTACACAAAGGAGGGTAAAATAGTAATTTTACATCCCTTTTAATACTGTTTAAGGTGTGCTTATAGCATCCATAACATAAGTACGTCATGCACCCCCCCATCCGGCAGGAACTAATAAATCCACCCATCCAAGGTTCGAAACCGACTATGCATTTTGGTTGATCGGTTTTTTTAGTGTAAAAATAAGCTCGTGCGTTTTGCACGATCGTTGTTATCACAAGATGCGAGAAATCCTTCATACAGGGACGAACTCAAGATTTTAACATTAGTATTCATTTTAAAGAGAAACAGACGCAGAATAAAGTGCAAAAAAAGAAATATATATGTTTGGGATAAGTTTTGAACTAGAGACATTTCATAAATAAATTGCCTAAAGTCTTAATCATTATTTGAGTTTAATTTTTAAGTATGTAATCAGCGGGGAATTTAAAAGTTTTTTTCAAGCCCCATGCTCTCCACCCCCTCATGCTTATTTATCCTCGATGCTACGCTTATTAGTCTACAAATTCCTACATCTTTTAATAACCATCACATTATATATAGAAAAAAAAATCACCGTCACTTGTGCATATTCATATATAAATTATTATTTGAAAATGAAGAGAGTTTTAAGGGTCTTTTAAAAACAACACACTTAATTCTTCTATGCAAGAACAGAAACGATTCAGGTAATATTCCATCGAATGTCATCCCTTTTTCTTTTATTTCTTCCTCATTGTTACTGAAATAATCCCTCTATCCCATTTATATAATTTTTAAAATATCATATACTGGTGAACGAATTCGCACAGGCTGAACTATGCACAAACATCTTGTTTTTTAATGTGGTATTCATGTGAATATCATATCTACTATGTAGGTCCGTCCCTGCCTCCATACTTGGAAATAGGCGTGGCCACCCTACCGCAAGAATTATATTACTCACAGTATTGAAAATTACACCACACGATAGTAGAAGGTCCAAAAAAAAAAATGAAAGAAGTAATATTTATTCAAAAAGGTGGTTATTTGGATGAAATGTTGAAGAAGGTCTATTAGTGGTTGTTATTATTTCCAAGAAGGTCTATTTTGATGAAGAAATGGAAGCTTTTTATGAAACACGGGTTTAGACATCACATACTTGGTGGTTGCTTTGGATATCGAGTGGACCGTGTGCACTTGGAAGTAGTCTTTAGCTTCTAAATAAGCGAATACCGAGGTAGCTTGCTTGTTTCTCGGTGGTGGTAATTTAGCACGTTTGGAGTCATTTAATGACTAAGGTAATATAAGCGTTCTCTTTACCTTCTTCGTTTTCTTGTGCGGTAATGCCCCTTGGACGACTCTGGTAACTACATAGAGTATAAAGGGGTTAAATGCTAGTTGATATTACCGTAACCATGTGAACCTTTGTTCTCGAGTCTTGAGGATGATGCGTCACTTTTAAGTGATTTGACTGTAAATTAGATCCCACGTATCATTCCACGTTTTTATGTAACATATCATCAAACACCTTTTCGCTGGCCTGGTAAGTAACACTTGGCGTTAACTGTCAGAACAACATAAATTTGTAGCAGTACACCGCTGGGGGAGTTCGGAAGGTGTAAGCTCATAAATGCTTACGGGGCCATCTGCATTCAGTTATACGATGATCCATCCATGAATGTTAGAGCTTCATGGCCTGTGGTGGCGTCTATCATCAGTTCAGGTATATGAAGTGGGAAGTCGTCTTTGGGGCATGCGTGATTCAAATCTTTGAAGTCTACGAATACTACCGTTTGTCGGTTTTCTTTCAGCTTTCATGATATGTTGGCCAACCATGTGGGATATTGGACCTCTCGTAAGACGCCTGCTTCAATCAGTTTGTTAGCTTCTGCCTCTATAGAAGGGACCAACTCCGGGCGAAACCTCCGTTATTAACTGGCTTTCTTGAGCTTTTATGCTCTTTCCACTTGCCAAGTTATGGACCTTGCCTTTGGGTGGTCGCTTCTTTGTATCAGCAAACGCGTGTGACTCTTTTGAGCAAGGTTACATACTCGACCTCTTACGGCGTTAGAAGTGCGTTGATATAAGTTGAATTACATGTTCATTGTCTGTCTTGAGATTGACCTCTTGCTTCATCACGTTGATTTTACATGCCACAGGAGGTGCTCTTTATAGCGTCCTCTTGGAAGTGGTTCATTTTCCTCCCGTTGTGATATGAAAGAGGACATTGCTCAACTTTCTATTACGTGTGTGAGTGAATCTCATAATATGATTTGCGCCGACTTAAGGGGTTGTTTCTGACAGAGGCCATGAGGAGCATGATAGATCAGGCCCCTGGCACCTGCTTGGTTGTTATGGGGTAGTATAAGTCGAGTAACTCTCTTTGGTTTCGGGTTCGTGCAGGTCTATTGATCGTGAAGCGTGGTGAGTTTTGGTGTGTACTACTAACCGCAGTTGAGTGCTGACCCATCGTTTACCAACTTCGTCCATCTTTGGGTGTCATTTTAACACATGTGTTTGTTGTTTTATGACCTCGGAAAGTAGTTGTCTATAGCTTTGTCCTTAGAAGGATCGTAGCTTGACCTTTAGCAAGAGTCATAAACTTTTTGGACTATAGTTCATGATCTATTTAAAGGTCCTTCTTTTGGGTGTCACTTAAAACCTTTAAGGGGTGTGGTCACTACCTTTTCTGGTTGAGTGAGAGGTAGAGTCAAGCCTTTGAATGCCTGAACTAGATCTTCTTCTCCTTCTTGTAAATCTAGGTAGTTGTGAGTACACAGAGGTGCGCACAACTCACCATCTTGCTAAGTTTTACATTTTTCTTGTAAATGGTGGCATCGGCAGAGTGGGATTTCCTCTGCTTTGACTATTTTCTCCATCCAATAACAACGTGTGCAAACCTTTGGTGAAGTGTTCTTTGTGGATCTAGGTCTTCCTAGGAGGATGTTAATGTGACGCCATCATTACATAGAACACGTGGTTTTCCGTTCCCTATCAACAAGTGTAGACTTACTTTCGGCGTTATTCCCCGTCTTATTGAAATAACCCGTTAGGTATAAGTATTATTTATGTTCATTCCGGTTTCTCGTTTTGAGTGTTGTGTGGTAAAAATTAAATTGTAGTCGAATAATTTATATACGTTGGGTGATAATAGGGTTGAATTAAAATTCATGTTCGAGGTTGTGTTATTCATGAGATGATGTAAAACCGCATACCAAGCGGGACTTAATAACATCCTAAATATCTCCATGACCCACCAGTCATTATTCATCTTCATCATCCAATCCACTGACCCTTTCTCCTTGTTTGGGCCGAGATCCCCGTAGAAGAAAAAAATTCTCACTCCGTTTTTCTTACCAACTGCTTTTATTGCTCAGGTACATAAGTTGGTTACATTCTGGCTTCCCCACCATCGTCCTCACATGCTTTAAGGTGAGAAGTTTGTAAGTTTTATATTTTATTAAGTTATGTGGTTGACTCTTAAGTTGACTTTGAGTTGAGACTTTAAAAATGGTATATAGGTATCTTAGCTTAGATTATGTGATTTAGAAGTTATAATAATCGATTTTGAGGTGAAAATGTGTTGAATGTTGTTAGTTGACTTTTTAGATTGACTATTTCCAAATCACCTTTAAATTATAGAAGTATATTATTGAACACTTAATATGGACATTTTGGAGTAAAAGTTTTGATTTTATGTTGTTGGGAGAGATTATGTTGAAATGGGTTGGGTAAAGTGAGTAGTATTTGGATTTTTGGAATAAAGATTGTTGAAAATGGGTAAATTAGTTTGGGGTGGTTGAAATTTTGTTGTTTTATTAGTTGTTTAAGCGCTGGCCGTAATGCAATCGCTTTAAAGTTGACATATTGGTAGCGAAATCGTAGAAAGGGTTAAGTTGAGCAATGTGTTGACAAACTTTAAGTTGAGGTAGTTGTTAACCTAAGCCTCTAAAATGGAGTTAATATGGTAGTAAGTAGTAATCGTGGTGTCGGGTGTTTTGGTTAGTGGAGGCGTGGAAAGGCACTTGGATTAATTAGTAGCGAGCAATATTGCTTCTTGATGTGAGTATTTATCTCATGGGTGTAGATTTATTTGCTTACAACCCATTGAATGTGTTGAATTTGGTGATAATTGTGAGCATGTTTATCACATATATTTTTGTGTTGATTATTTGAATATGATTATTTGGTTGAATCAGTTGGTTATTGTGTGGTGTTTTTATTGGGATTTATAGGGCGTTTTGAGATGAGGTTGAGTTGAGTTGGGATGACTTGTTTTGGTCATTTGGGTTTTAGAGGTGTTTTTGTTAGTTGGAGTGGCATAGAATGGAGTTGTTTTAGAGGTTGTTGATGTATGTTGGGGTGTCTTATCCGGTATTGCCTTTGCCGGTATGAGTGTGTTGTATTTTTGTGCCGTTCTGAGGTGTTGTTCCAGCTTATGTTGGCGGGCATAAGTTTCTCCTACAGTTGATTATATGCCGCATTAGTTTTTGAAATCTGGATTTATGTTGAGAATTGATTGAGTTGTGGGTTGAGTAATTGCTAGTATTGAGTTGTGGAGTTGGATAGTGCTAGTTGTTTAGTCGTGATGTTTACATTGTTGGTTTGATAGTAGAGTTGTGGACTAAATTAGATATTGTTGTCGTTGTTTTAGCAAATGCATGATTATCGTTGTTGGATGTTACGTATTAGAATATGCATGTTTAGTTGATGGGCCTATGAATTTATGATTATAGTAATATCGGTTTTGATATACTTTTTATGATCTTGGCGTGATAAATGAACTTCACTTGATGATATTTTCTTTTATTATGGCCAGTAGTTGAACAGTATGCTGCCATACCTATTAAATTATGCAAATTTTAAATATCTTTATATTAAACTATGTGGTGAATAAATTTTTCTTGAATATGTATTATTTAAGCTTCGCGACTTACACCACTGATAGGTTTTGGCGGCATTTTATTTGTGCCAGGTTGACAGGTGGTGCTTCATTTTGGGAGCGTTCGTGCCTTAGGGCCTAGGTGAGCGACGGGTGGCCGTAGATCCTCACAGTCTTATTTTTTTTTATTGTAGTCCGGATTTCTATGTTGTTGTTATTTTGAATTTTCAGACTGTAATGTTGTTGATATTTTGTACATGGGCGATTGTTGTATTTTGGTTGATTTGTATGGTTAGGAAATACCACGATGGATCATTTTCTTAAAAACTGTTCTTTTCAGATGTATCTTGTTTTTATTGTTGGTTTTGTTTAAGGTGGATCTGAGTCGTCCATCGAATTGGTGACTGCAGCATTGATTTGGGCGATCCCAACCTCAGGCGACCGACAGGCGAGATGGATACGTCTTGTTTAAAGCTTGAATGATAATGTGGGATTGTTGTAAGTCTTGAGTTGAGATGCCCGGCTTTATGCAGGTGAGTAGGATGTTTACAAGCGATCCTCCGTCTAATTATTATACTTGATAGACTTTTGTTTACTGGCACGGCACGTAGGCTGATTTATTATAAGTACCAATGCTTAGCATGGCGGAATGCTCGTGATAAAATGTGATGGCCAATGCAGCGTTCTTGGGCAGTGTAGTAGGCGCCAATGCTTCTCTTTGTGGTGTAGTCCAACCCGACACGTACATGTGTCGTCAGTGAGTCGATGGTGCTTTCAGGATGAGCTTGCTTTAAAAGTCGGGAAGTACCTTGACTTGGTGGTTTTGGGGCCGATGGTGAGGTATGTGGTTGGAAGGGGCGTGCTTCGAGGTAATTCTCCTACTAACTGAGATGGTCTCTTTGGATATAGAAGCATTTTTCAATGGGATGCTTACTGGTAATCTGCCGATCTTTGTAGAGGTTAGGCTCCGTGCTTCTATTTGCCTCCTCGGGTCTCTTTGGCTCTGAGATTCAGACTTTGCTTTAAGTAGCTGCATTGAGGGCAGTGAGGGACTAGGAAGGGATAGTCTTCTCTTGTTTCTTTTTGTAATGACAGGAGGCGTTATGCTTTTTCTTTCCCGAGTCAAGTCACTCTTGACCTTTTGGTTACGAAGAGAACTTGGTGGATTTAGAAATCATGGCGTAAATCCTTTCTTTTCGAACTTGGAAGCTATTTGTCTTGGATCATATTTAGGTAGAAGCGAAGGATTCCCAGTTTGCGGCCTTGTCTTCATGTCATGAGCTCTTGTTGCGGCCCTTTCGAAGGTTGTTAGTATCCATGTGTATTGCGGTCGGTGCGTACCTTGTATAAATATCTTGATGGGCGTGAGAGTTTATCTTTGCATTTAAGTTCAAACTTACCATGTCGGTTAATAAACTCTAATAATTGGCTCTGTTTCTTTGTTTGTAGCGATTAGCTCCATCGCTACTAAGCATCTCTTTATCTTGAAAGCGTTAAACTTTCTTTCGGTGAGCCCAGCTACTAGGCTGAGCTCGAAATCAGGTGCAGTGAACCACATTCCGCAGGCGAGCGAGCAGTTTGACCATTTTCATCCCATTCAGTCCCATTGTTGCGAGTCTCAAAAAGTGGGCTACATGTTTAGGTTCCAGTTCTATGCTCGAAGTGTTGGGTTTCGGTAATACTTGGGCATTTTTAAATTTGGTATCTGGGGAGGTGTTGGGCTTTAGTTAGGTATGAAGGTGACTCGATCTTGCATGACTTTATTGCCCCCAGTATACTCCTTGTTGTCTTTGTTGGATGGTCATACTAGAATATTAGGGTTATATACATTCTCGTTAGTACTTGTGATGAACATTGCTTCTCTTTGTTGCTTCCTCTTTGTTGGGAAAATCACAGGCCCAGGTAAGGTATATTTAATAAACTATCTGGTTGGCCCTTCTCGGCATGGTATCCTTTGATACATGGAAAGTTGAGACAAACCTGCTTGGAAATATCTCGGGTTAGCCGAGAAGTGACGAAGGGTAGTTAACCCAGTCCGCGGGTGTACGCGGCGTAATGCAAGAAGAATTTTTATTATCTATTATAAAAAGGGTACAAAATAAAACCAGCTGGGAAAATTCACCATTCTAGGTTTTCAAATCGAAAGATCGATTGTCAAACTATGGATCACTGGCGTTCTTGACGATTTGTGAGATATGCTAACTGGCGGCAGTTGATCTTGATAAGAGCTTGGTATAGGCTCGGCTTGACTTAGCTTCGGCTTGAATTGTCTTGATTTGATTTGGATAGGGGCTCACATGAAGTACGGATATGTAATCTGGTCTTGATGGACTTGGTAGTTTGGACTTGGATATGGTCGAGCCGGGGAGCGTGTGACGTATTCCGTGTTGGGCTGTATGGATTTGATCTTGGAGTGTAGACTTGATCTCCGGTCTATATTAGACTTGATGGACTTCTGCGAAGTGTCTTGCGTGTGGGACTGGATTTAAACTGCGCCTTTGTGGTGGGACTTGGGATATGCCCGAGTGGGATATTAGCCTTTAAAATGAGCTACTCTTAGCATGCGACTTAGTAGTTATGTAAATGTGATTTGTGATAGAACTCGAGCGCATAGGTTTGTATGGAGTGATGGCAAGCAATGTTTTTGAAGCGTGTATCTTCTTTAGCTTTTCTTCTGGCTTGGCCTTACTTGTTTGTTCTTTATGGTAACTTAAATGTCGGTTAGTGAGATTTTGCCTCAGCTGAGCTTTGCTTGTACTACTTCACTTACCGGTTTGTAGCTGTAGTGATGATGATATGAAGGTGAGAGCGTCCCGACGCTGACAGTGATCTTGATCATTCAACGGGGGCACCCAGTAGTGTTTTACGCAGATCCGACTATATGGGCTGAATATTTGGTGTATTTCACATATCTCAGACTTGATGAATCGAGCTTTGAAGGTACCCCAGGTGGTGCTACTGATTATAGATATCGAGTGCTGGCTTTATTCCCGAATATTTAGGCGTTCTGAGAGATGCATGTCGATTCTCGTCGGATTTTGCTTGAGTTTAGAGTATTTTGTTTGTGCAATAATTCTTGATTTTTGAAACCTATTTAGGACACACAGGTGTTTCTAGCCACCCAGCAGTGTTTTCTTCTTGGTTTAAAAGATTCAACTCGGAGAATTTAAGAGGTGTCTACGTTAGGTATTTTTTGTGTATTTTACGAATGAGAAGTGTTGATTTTCAAAAATAAGGGGGGCATATTTATAGGCTTACGGACCTTGAATAATTATACGATTGGTTAGTTTAATTTGGGTGGATCGTGATCTTGCTTTGTTGAATTTTGGTCGAAGATACGAGTCAGGATATTTATGAATGATTTCCACTCGAAAATAGGTGCCTATTTTGATCAGCGGAGTTCAGGATTTTAGGTCAAATCGTTTCGTATTGATCTCGGACCTTTTGAAACATTTATTCGAACGACATGGCAAGGTCTCCGTTTTTGAACTAGAAACTTTTGAACATTCAATTTTTAGCTAGGATCGATTTTAATCCATAGAATTGGGAGTTTTAACGCCAGGCCTTTAGAATTTAATGAACTTTGACCATCAATTATTTATTATTCCTTATTCTAAAGAATATAAAATTTATATAATTGAATTAGATGTTTTAAAAACTTTCATAATATTAATTTTTTAATAATATAACTAAAAAGTAATTGAAGATCAAAGATTTATTTCAATATATGAGAAAGTCAATTAAAATAGATTGGAGGGAGTATTAAAATATTAAAAATAAATAAAGCTTTGGAACGACAAAAGAAAAGATCAATGAGTTTTCTCTTTTTTAATTCCCTAATCCCTCTTAACATAATAAGTTTGACTATATCTAGATATTCAATTCTCCCCAACAACTCAATGCTCCAACAGATAATATAGTTGGGCAGACAATAAATTACACAAGTGGCTAGGTTATAATATAAATAACCAAAGAAGGCAATGTTACTAGACACCAAGAAATTAAAAATAAACAAAATGGTGAACATGTTTATACTTTCATCTCTCTTCCACTCAAAGCACAAAACTAGGGAGACAACTATGGTGCCTCAAACTGAGGTGACCAAGAAGAGGATGAATGTAATATTATGGGGTAGAAAACGAAAGCTTTTAGACATAGTTAATGCTTTTGGAGTTCTGACAATGCATGTTCTTTGTCTATTTGCTCCTTTCACCTTCAGTTGGGGTGCATATTTGGTATATGTTGTTTTAGTATTCATGACGGCCCTTTTGGGGATCACTATTTCATATCATAGAAACCTAACTCATAGAAGCTTCAAGCTTCCCAAATGGCTTGAATATTTCTTTGCATATTGTGGCGCTCATGCACTTCAAGTAAGTCGTCGTTTATGTGAGTTAATTGTAGATATGGAGTCCATAAAACATGGAGGTGGACGAAATATGCATTCTCTCTCTCTCTATATATATATATATGTGACGTTGATGTACAATTTTATAAAGAAAATCACATGATAGATGTGAATTGTATATATAAAGGTAGAAGATTATGACGAATATGATGAGTTAAAAGATGATCGGTTGTCCATAACGAATTAATTCAGATATAAGATAGGAACATGGAATACGATATTTGTCTCTACATACCATGCATACATAATGATTAGTGATGGCGTCAGTAGGATAATGTCCGTTACACTTCGGCGCTTTGTTCAATCTTCGATTCGATAAACATTTCCGTTAGTTAATGAGTCGGGTAGAATCAATTTAGTGCTTTCGTTTGAAATACCCCAGAAGCTCGCTTGATATTTATTCGGTCCGTTAACAAAATTGTCAAAATTTTAAAAAATACTATAAAATATGATCAATACATAATTATAAATAAAAAACTGATAACATTATTCAACCATTATTATGGTTGATAGATAATTCTATTTGCTACATAAGAGGTGTCTACTTTTGTTTAACAATTTTAGTTTAATTTTTCGATTAATTAACTTAATTTGAGACAATTTTGCAAGGATTGAAGGTTTAATTTGAAAATTCTAATTTTGAAACTTGTCTTTGATTAATAGCGGCTCAGTCTTTGCTGACTGCTACGACTAGATTAACTACTGAGAATAATTATCTTAGCAGTCAGTCGAATCTTAAGTTGTTTCCGTTATCTGCCATTCGCTATCTTGAGAAGAGTCGAGAATGCTTGATATCGACACGGTCGGTTTGTTTCCAACACTAATCATGATGTGTAATTTTGAAAATAAATAGACCAAATAAGAGGTGTATAGATGAAAAAATTTGATTATGTTCAAATATTTTGAGTTCTAATACTAACTTTTCATATTTTATTAAGTTAGGGAATTGGTCAACTTGTGAAATAATGTTCCCCAACATGCAACATTTAAAATGGTGGGTATATGGATGTATGATGGTAATGGGAGATATGTTAGTTTTTTCCTTAATTGATGGCTCGAAATGGTTATAACATTGAAATATTAGACCAAATTTGCACTATTTTGTGAAATTATAATAAGGATGCATATGCCACACCATAGTTTCCAAACAGGAAAGTTTCTCTATCTATTTGAAGTTTTGAAAGTTACATATTGTGAAAGTACATATAGTTATGTTAAGGTTTATGGATGGATGTGCATCCTAATTTTAAATTGTGTGAATATTTGAAGCTGGACCCAATATTTTGGGTAAGTACGCACAGATATCATCATCAGTTTGCTGATACTGAGAAGGACCCACATAGCCCCAATGAAGGATTCTGGTATAGTCACATTAATTGGATATTTGACACCATAACATTGGCAGAAAAGAGGGTAAGTAATAAGTTGGTATTAGGATTAAAATATACAACCTCCATATACTGTACTATATATATATGTATATAATATTATTTACATTAAGTACTTATATGCCAAAATATTGAACACTATTTAACGTCAAACTTACATTATTTAATTAATTAGTCAAACTTTACAATTATAGTAAGATTGATGATGTAGTCATGTAGGTAATTAATCGTTCAATTGATAATATTTTGTTCATCATTTACTTGTGCAGAGTGGAAGGCGGAATAATGTTGATGATTTGGAGAAGCAACCCTTCTATAGGTTTCTTCAAAAGACCTACTTTGTGCACCCAATTGCTCTTGCAGCAATATTGTATGCATGTGGAGGATTTTCATATATTGTTTGGGGCATGGTAAGTGGAAACCATTGAGGGCAAACAAAAAAATTGTTTTAGATTATTCTCATTTACTAGAATGAAAATACTATTTTTTATATATATTTTGCACTTAAATATTATTATCCAAACAATTTTGAAATTCATAATTATAAAATAAACCGACCAAATTTAAAAGTACAGGCAATTACCTTCTTAAATTTAAAGAACTGTATATATAGCATTCATCCGTGATAAAAATGTATAAACAAAGGTTGATCTAGGTCGTTTTTGGTATATTCATAAATCTATATAGAGATAAGAGATATCATAACTCGGGATGTAATTGAGCCAAATAATACCAATATCAGAAGGTTCGAGTTCGGCTAGATGCTATTCGAACATATTCGAACCTTAAGTTTGGCTCGGCTCGATTTTGTCAACCTTGAACGGTAAAATTTAAGGTTGGGCTCAGCTCTAGTTCGAAGGGGAATATTCAATTCATAGTTCGGCTCGAATTTATCGAACCGTTCGAAAAAGCTCGGTTTCAATAGTGAATTATGGTGAATCAGAACAATAATTTGAAGTTAAAGTTGAAGTCAAAATTAAAATAATAATCAAAATCCCAAATTGAAAAAATTGAATAATTAATTAAAATCTCAAATTGAATTATAATTAAAATGTCTAATTGAAAGACTTAATTGATAACTAATTGAACCAAAAATACGATTGAATATCAAATTTAAATCCTAATTAAAATTACAAAATCAAAGTAGCAAATTGAAATATCAATTCAAACCTTAACTTTTATATGCATGCTCGGTGGTTTTCTTTTGTGAAAAATAGGGAGAGGGGGAGGGGAGGGGAGGGGGAACTTAGCGTTTGGAATTGGAAGGTCACAGAGCTTTGAAGACACTCACAGTCATATAAATTATAAGGGACCAAATCCGATAAAAAAATATATATTATAAGTGGGGCTGGGCTTGGGGGCTAATGTGTTTTGTAGACTTGTAGTTCACTTTGACTTAAGAGGGGTTGAGCATAATCGACCAGTAGTCCATAATAATTATATGATCACAAGTCCACAACAGAGAATCGAGTTGGGCTTTTTCAAACAGTTCGGCTTTCGGTTCGTCAAATATGGATTCAGGCTTTCGTTTATTACATGGCCAGAGCGCCAATAAGCTATTTGGTCGAATCTTGGTCGAATCGAAGGCACTTCGCGTTCGTTCTGACCCTTATCATAATCTTGTGTGTAGAGTTAGATCTTTACATTTAAGTACGTATTGAGGAGTACACCTGAGGCCTTCGATTGAAAAATAATAAAATTGTCATACATAGATATCAAAATAAGCATAAATTATATTTTAAGCTTAAAGTTTAAACATGGATATTAGATATAACTAAATTGTTTTTATTTATTAACTCACAATGCATGTTTTTTTTGTTACCCTTGGAGTTTGCACACAAATCAAAAGTATTGTTAGAAAAATTATATTAAGATGAATGACACATATGAATCCCGAATTTATTCATTGCCTAGTTAGATCCCAGACATTATATTATGAAGTATATTATATTAGATCCTTGAAGCTAAGTCCGACTTACCCTAATATATTTTGTATACTTTTTAATCACCATTTTTTTTTTTGTAAAGCAATTAGACCATTGTTGAAGATTTTATATCAATACTAAAAATATTTGACAAATAATAGTTTTCCAAAGATATATTTAATTTGTTTAAGTCACTTTAATTATTAAAAATAGGGTATATTAATTTTATGACAATAAGTTTGAAATTATTGAGTTAACCAGTTTTAATAAGTAAAGCTAACCATCGATCCCTTTTCAACAATGCAATTTTTTATACGTTACAAAAATATAATTATTAATTTACAGGTTTAAAATCGTTGATTAGATTTAATATTTTTTATTATAGAAAATTAATTATAAATATTATGGTGTAAACATAGAATAAAATAGTAGTAGATAAAATATTTAATTTTATACTAAGAGCTTAAAGAAGTTATATATATAAAAAAACTCAATGTTTTAGTTGATATTTAAGATAAAATTATGATTATTTAATGTCATTATTCATACAAACAATGGTTTAAAATTTAAATCTTCATTAGATAAAATATATCACAGCATTCACTCTGTTCCACCTAATAGCTTCAAAAACGTGTAGGGTGCAAGGATTGTGACTGTTTATCACTGCACCTTTCTTGTAAATTCAGCTGCTCATTTATGGGGTAAACAGGCATGGAACACTGGTGATGACTCGAAAAACAACTGGTATGGATAATTATACTAATAAGAGATATATAAAGTATTTCATTTTCTCGTAATATTTCATACTTCATTCGTCTTAATTTAATTGATCATATTTAAAGTACTCTTTCTTTAAATTCCCAAAATTGCAAAATAACCCGAAATCAAAATTATCAAACTACATTTAAATCCATTCCGAACACTGGAAAAAAAATTGTTCATGGAACATTTTGCAAAGTTTAGAAATTCAGGGGGATCAACTACCAATTCTCAATAGTTCGAGGGGTATAGAAACTTATTAATCCTTATTGTTTCCATTCAACTTAGACATCTTCTTACAAATTTGGATTTGAATTTAGGTGGGTGGCTATATTTTCATTTGGTGAGGGTTGGCATAACAATCACCATGCTTTTCCCTATTCTGCTAGACATGGACTAGAATGGTGGCAAATTGACGTGACTTGGTGGATTATCATGTTTCTTGAAGCAATTGGATTGGCCACTGATGTCAAATTGCCAGAAGAATCTCATAAGAAAAGGTTGGCCCTGAAAAACAATTGAGGCAATGTTCTTTAATTGTGAACTATCAATTGCTACAATAAACAATGGCAGTTTCAAGAGTGGTGGCATCATACTATTTGTCCTAGATATTCCATAGTATAGATCAATGCCAGATTATCAGTGGCAAGAGAGGCCCCGAGGCCCTTAAATATTATATACTGGCATTTATTTCATCGGAAGCTGTAATAGATTGTATTTAGTCAAGAACTCTTTGATATTTAGCACTGCGAAAGTAGGTCAACTCAAAACATCTGGACATTCACATTATTCTATTTCAGTTTCTACCGCGCTGTCTGATGACAGAATATGACACCGAACTCTAAAATTCAAGGTTCATTTAACCCGACCGAACCGCGGCGAAATAGTTCGGTCCGTTACATTTGATCATTGTCACTGGGAGGCGATTGAATCTATTTGAAAACCTCATAAACAATACAAATTTATCATCATTTATCTCATTTTTTCCTATTTTGCATCCACTCATCCATTGCTGATTCGTCACTCAGCATAGTGTTCAAACGCTTTATCAAAACCGTCGATTCGATTCGCAAAGTCTGCCCGATTCAAGGTGTTCAAACGATACTCAAATGTTAAATCTCTAAATCGACACTATCAACGAATTCAAACTAAGGTTCAAACGATATCAAATCCGTGAAATTAGATACGGCTCTTGCTTATAACTCTAAAGCATTTAGTACAAAACTAGCTATAGGTGTCTGGTGGAAAGTGAGGCCATTAAATATTATATATACTCCAAATATATATATAATTACATTTATTTGGGATGGTCTTAAATAAAATACGGAGCATATATCGAGATTTCATCTTGAATGATGTAATAGATTGTATTTAGAATAAGAACTATTAATATTATAGCATCAAGTGAGTACATTGCAGATTACATCATTTATATATACACCGTATTATTTTATTTGTATGTATTATTAATCTTTCTATTACTATGCTCTATTTGGATATCATGTTATATCCTCTAATAACTTTTTAAGCCATGGTTGGTTGAGGTGCCACAATATACCCTATCTAATTTTAGTTTAATAAACGACAAGAAATCCAAATAATTGAGGTGCCAATATACTCATTTAATTTTGAGTTTAAGAACTCATCCGCGAGCCGAACCCAAACGACAAGAAATTCAAATATGAAGCTGGGGCGGATTAACTCCAAATTGTACTCCTGCGTAATAAATGAAAGAGATTCTGCTGTTAAAACATTCCGTCGCTCGCTCGCATGGCGGGGCAACTTATCAAGAATGTGGTAACTTATATTACTGCCTTTAAGAGTGTCATTTATAGTTTATCTGTACTAAATCATGTTTAACACACCACTAGTTGTCCCACAATGATTGGCGAAGCCTTTAATGTACCACCATCTACAACTAACTATACGTTTAGTGTGTTTAATGACCCCTTTGACCGCTGACTGTCTGTTAAGATGGATTACACCATTCATGGATGACCTTCTATCAACGGGTGGACCACTTTGGACTACAAACCAGGCCAAAAGCAGCGGATCAGGGCCCAACTCTTAAGGAATTATCAAGTTCAAGATTTTGCGAAAACACAAATTAGTAACAGTTTGACCACCACTTATTTAATTTTTAGCACTCACTGAATATTCCTTAATTAAATAGTATTTTTTTTTATGTAAAAAGACTAAACTGTCTCTAAACCCTTTTCATTTCATTTCTTCTTCTTCTTCTCTCTTTCCCCAACCTACTTTTTCAAAAACCACCACTACCAAACCCCTCCTCCCAAATATTCGCAAGCACCGTCTCTCGCTCTCTCTCACAAATCCCTCCCCACCTTTCATTTTCATTTTATCTAAAACTTCATTCGTGGGAAGCGATTTTGTTGAAATCAAAGAGATATATATGCAGCTCTTGATAATCCCATAATTAAACGGGATGATCCAGATCGGGCTCCAACGGTATCGTATCCGTCAAGGGACAGAACAAAGAACCTAATAAATGGACCCGAATCACACGAGCTGGCTAGTACAAAAGCCCAAACGAGTGGGTCAGTTTCTAACCTGCAAGATAAGGAGAGAACTAGAAAACCAACTGCTCGATTCGCTCCACAAAGTGATAATTAAGTCAAGAATTATTTGGTCCTCAATGAGCCGCAAATCAATGAAAGAAGCCATGAGGCCTCACTGCACCGTCCGAGTAAATATAAAAGGTAAACTTAAAGCCAAATCAAGTATGTTCACTTGATACCCAAATACTTTTTTCAAACTAAACTCTTTCGATCATTTAATTACTCGATCATGGAGTGTTTCCGGGCAGCGGGCAACCGGTCCTTTGTTTTGTAGAACTCATTTACCAAGGCGATCAAAGATCGACTCGAGGATTTGATCCGCCCAAAGATCAAACCGACGAGACCTCATTGGCGACCATGGGAGAGCATTTCTACATTGCTAAAGTCACCACCCCACCCATATTAACTACTATCATGGAAATAAATGAGAACACCGGCAACAACCTTCCTGGGGACATGGACTCAACTTCTCGATGACTCCATGATCTGCAACGGAGCACGTCCTGCCCACGCCCCGAACCAATCACTGAATCCGGGGAACTGTGGCCTCGAGGTGGAAATTTACAATTCACCGCGACGACCGATATATCAGTGGACGACGGAACCATCATAACCAAGCACGCAAGAACTCCGGAGCTGCCTCACACCAAGTGGGGGAGAACCCCGTAAAGTATCATCCGATATGGTTGAGACCTGCACTACTCCCTCGCGCTGGAGTGAGACGAGCCAGGCCGGACAAGACAACCGCTTCATGACGCCGCAACACGAGATGCTACAACCTGTGCACTCTACGGATGCGATGATACTCTCAAGAAACGTGTGATGCCTTCTTGCAAGGGGTTGCCGCATTAAACCAAAGACGGGACCAATGCTGACTATAGGTCATTCCCCTTCAATTCGGCAAGCGGCACACACAATCATACCGGGTAGGGATTGAAGCTTCCCGTGATTCACTAAGTTTATGGGAAATAGATCCGAAGGAGCACATCATGAGTTTCGGGCTTCCAAATGTCCTTTCACCAAACTGATACAAATAGAGGTGATCAGGCCTTCCAACAAATTCTTTCAATAGACCCGCATTGAAATGGTTCAACCGGTTACCCGAATGATGCATTACATCCTTCGAAGGAGCCTAAACCGATTTACGCGAGACCTTCCATGCCAAGTTAATCCGTAGACAAAGACGAGCACTCCCCGACATTCATCGACAGTAGGAGACCGAAGTCATCGCCTTCCAAGAGTGGTTTCAAACGGAGTTCAATCCCTTGATCTTCAAATGTAAGCTCCAGGTGATTGCCTTTGCTTTAGGTGGGCTGCGACTAAGTAACCAAGGAGTTCCCGAAAAAGGCAAAATTCTAAGGTCTTGGAAAAGGTCAACATGACTCAATCCATCAAGCATACAGGTCGAGGGTATAAAGCGCCTGTAGTGATCACCGGCGTCAGAGCCCGAGCCTGAGGCGAAGTTATTCTCGATTAAGATCCGGCGCCTGAAAGTGGCTTACTCGGACCGACCATAATGTGGAGTCCTTCTCACGCCTGTGTGATCCGAGAAAGAGGAAGAGGAGTATAGAGGGAAGATTGAATTGGCCCCCTCGAAGACCATCTCTTACCGGAACGTGTTCTATGGAAATTGAAGACAGCGGCCGTGACCACGGCCACCCCAAATGTAAGACCTACAAAACAGCTTAATACATTTTCAAATGTCAAGTAGAATACCTTTCCATGGCGATACTTTCAAAATACCCGTCACTCCAATTCGGAAGACAAATTCATCCGACGCCGGTAGGCGATTTTTGTCTATCCTGTACGTTTCAAATGTTGTTGTATCACCTTATTCTCATTGAATTAATTTCCACCAACTCGTACTCCATAACCTTCTTTCCCTATCATATTTGAGTTCTACAATTCTAATTACAAGGCTTCGAACGGTGCCATCCCAATACTAGCTTCAAAACTATTGTTATAAGCAAACCTATTTTCGAAACTCTTCATCCCAACTACTAGAGAAACTCAACACACAAGCTCGCTTACGTTCCAACGCTTGAATCGCTCTCTAAGATAACCCATCTCGCTTGAGGATGAAACGCAGACTAAATCGACCTCTTCCCTAATCGCCTCCCCGAAGCCTCCCAAACCTTGGAAGTGAACTCGTGATCCCTATCCGAAACAATACTCTCCGGCACTCCATGTAGTCTCACCACTTGGTCCACATACATCTTGGCCAACTTCTCCGGTCCATCGGTTGACTTAATAGGTAGAAAATGAGCGGTCTTAGATAGTCTATCCACAATTACCCAAATCCCATCATTTCTTTTATGAGTTTCTCTCAAGCCCAAAACACAAAGTCCATCGTGGATCTTCTCAGTCTATCAGCATTACCAGAAGCGGTTATTAAAGAACTCGATGGTTTATGGTCGATCTTGACTTGTTATAAATTAAGCATTTTGCTACGAAATCAAGAATTTCTTTCTTCATTCCTCGCTACCGCAGTCTCCCTTAAGTTTCGCACATTTTCAGATCTCTGACAGCATGAAGGATTTGTGAGCCATCTAAGATCTCCCTTTGTTAGTGTATGGGCACAACCACTCGCCTCCTAATCAGCATTACTCATCAATACGATATGGAAATACTATGGATATATGAGTATAAATATAAATCCATAATCTGTGGATCTTAAAGTGCATACTACCTTATTAAACAAACACATATATTTACAATATATGAATAAATAGAGTACTTACATTACAAATGGAGTAAATTTTTACTAAAGTTCTGACATCGCCCAAATCTACAACGTGAATTTGACTTCCCTTCAGCCTCCTCATTGCAATATCAACTGTGATATCTCTAGTTGGTCCACACCAGGGAGGTCAATCAAGAACCGATTTATGCTAGTAAACAAGTGATGAACAAACAAAACCCAAGAAAAATTCTGGAGAATTTCTCGCCAAAGTGGGGGGCTATTTAGGTTTTTTGATGGCAAGATTTTCAATTTACGCCACGAACCCTAAACTTATATGTAATATTACATATAATATATATATATATATATTATTATTATTATTATTAGGTTAAAACAAGTCTATAAGCAACCCGTTAAGTATTAGTTGACTCGTTAACTCTATTAGTTCGTTAAGACACTAATGAGTCAAGTATCGAAATAACTATTTAATTAGCTTAATTAAATAGTAATGAAGCTAATATCAATAATCTTCAAGTTATTAATAAATACTAAATTACTCGAACCAATTAAATAACTATTTAATTGATTCTATTTGTTCAATCGATATTCTATATAAAATGAACCCTTTGTAATCGGTGAAATACATTAATTATACAGCTTCTTTAATTTCATATGCATGAAATATAACTCAACGCCATCAGATGTGGCAGCTGAATTTTCAGGCTCGATATTGTGTTGTATAATAATAATAATAATTGACCAATTACTATTATTATAACGACACGAGTAAGATCTAGCAATCGCCACATAAACTCCTTAAATTATCATGAGAACCTACACTAGTAATATAGCAATTACTAAGTTAACACTAAGTTCGAATCACATTTAACCAACTGTAAAATGAATTGATAATAATAATTACGAACGTGGCATAATAAATGGAATCAATTCTCATTGATTTCCAACACATCACCCACTGTGAAACTCAGTTTACCTCCTCTTTCGCTTCCCTCAATCAGCCTCGTGACCTTCTCATATTTCTTTGCATTTCTCCTATTTTATCTTAGCACACAGGCCCCACTTTCATATAGGCCATATCCATCACCTCCAACCTCAAAGTTTACCCTAACTGCCTCAACTCACTCCTTTGGTTCCTTCCACCTTCCTTTCTGCTTAAAGATCCGCCACTACATTTGCTTTCAAATTCACTCCTCCGTGGTAATATACTTCAAACTTTTGTGATATGTAAATATCTCATTTAACCCATACAGAAGGTCTCCAAATTTTCAAGGCTTAAAATCATGCCAACCTTAAATCATCATTGGTAGGATAATCTTCTCATGATTCTAGAATTGTCGAGAAGATATGCGATTACCTTTCCCATTTTGCATCAATATCGCCAGCCTCTAACCCCGATGCTGGCATCGTTGTACACCATACCTCTGCTCTCGACGGTAGCTGGCTAACACCGCGCTAGAAGCCAATCTCCTCTTCAGCCTCATTGAAATAGGTATCACACTCTTCGCTTCACATTAATAAATGGTACACCCTTCCTCAACCCGTCATCAACATTAATGAAAAATCTGTATGAATCGCTTGTAATAATTCGCTAACCCCCAAGAAACTTCTCACCTTACCACATCAGAAGCCTCCCAATTCATCACCGCTTCCACTTTTGTGGGTCCACACTTAACGCCTCAGTCCATGAACATGACCCAAGAATTGTACCTTCCTTAACCGAATTCACACTTTGAAAACTTGCATACAAACTTGTTTACCAAAAATATTTCAATATCCTCAAACGCCGCCATAGTTCCAACTCACTCCCTGAATAATCAAGATGTCATCAATAAATAAACTAAGTTAAACTTATCCAAGAACTCACGAAAAACATACATCAGTCCTTGAAAGTCATTGGCATTCTATTAAATTAAACGGCATCTACTCATGAACTTATAATAGTTCAGATTCGCTCGAAAGGACGATTTTGATATCCTCTTCCTTAACTTAACTCGGTGATATCCCCGACCGCAAATCAATTTTTCGAAAAGACTTTGATCCCTCGCCTGATTGAAAAGGTCACCCCACAAATCCGGGTACCGAAGTTTTAATAGTCACTTTGTTCAACCGGGCCGGTAATCACAAAGCCTCATCGCTCCATCCTTCTTTTGACGAACAATATCGGAGCACCCTAACGAGAATAACTCGCCCTCGAGCAAACCCCTTCTCCAACAACTCGCAACCGCGTTGCTCAACTCCTTCAACTCATTGAGCCATTCTGCACGGTGCCATGATATCGGAGCTGCTCCCGGTACTAATTTAATTTTAAAATTCAATCTCTCCATGAGGTAGCTCTGCAAATTCTTTCTTGGAAACACATCCTCAAATTTCCTGTCCAGACATTCTCAAGTTTAGCTCATCTTTTCAAACTGCTACATAACCCAAATACCCAATACATCCCTTTTGTTCAATAACATACGAGCTTCTAACACCGAGATCAAACAGATACGGTAAACTTCCTATCTTCGATAACTCAATTCAAATTATATCAGGCTAATAACTACAATCTCCTACGGTGACAATTTATTAGTAGATAATGGTGTTTTCCCAACTGTCCAGTCTCCAAAATCAAGTCAAATCCACTAGCCTGCAAGTGGTAACAGATCCACTTCTAATACATGATTATCAACACTTGTGGGCAATTTCTATAAACCTCAATTACCTCAAATCACCTCCCCACCAAAATAGTTATTTCATTAAAGGTACCGGCCGATGTTCGTAGAACTCAAAGATAAGCCTCTAGCAAAAGTTCGTAGAGAGAAAGAGCAATTCCGTAATCAAACAAGCATCAGCATCAGCCATATAAGATAAAATTGGCCACTATTTTGAGATCCCCACTTCCCCGTCATAAGACCGCATTGATTTGCCCTCTCCGCTAGTGCCAACTCCACTATACCGCTATCCGCTCACCCGCCGGTCTACCACTAACTCGGCCTTGGCTCTTCCGCTGCCCTCCTGGGGCACTTGTCCACCTCGATCACCCCTCGAAATCCACCTCCCAAACTGCGGTCGAACCGGCGTGGCCGCTTACCGTACCTACATACGGTTGACACATTCGCAAATGCCCCGGCCGCCGACATCAGTACATTACTCTCGGTGGCCGATAATTTCAGGCCTACTCGTCTACATTGCAACATTGAATATGCATATCCGCCGAACGCCTTAAATATCACCGTGAAAAACCACTCATTCTAGAGGTGCACGGTAAACGGTAAAGCCCCCTCAAAACTGAGTCGAATAGTGTGTAATCGGAATGGCTCACTTGGGGCGGGCACATAAAAATTCCTCTGAATCCTCACAGACGTGCCCCTCAGAAATCAAATACATCGACTCCTCTCTTTCTTTACCTCTAGCTTCGCTATGTCCTCTACCAGAATGCCGTGATTCTCAACTCATGAAAATCAGCTGTGGCAACAAGATGTTTCGCCCTTCGACGAAACCCGCGATCCTCTAGCTCAAATACACTGATTCAAACGGCACGTTCTAACCTCTCTCTTCATACCCATCAATCGCCCTTCTCCCCTGCTGTATCCGGATCAACCCCTCTCCATCGTGATACATGAAGCCCTTAAACACAATTTAAAGAGTTTCCGACTAAACTCATGATCTGTGATCTCCCCTTGCCATCAAATTCAGGACATGGTTCACCCAACTCAGTTCCTCCCGACAACTCAGTACACCGCAAACTTCACCTTTAACTCATCCCCCAATCCCATCGGTTCAAACTTATTCTTTAATGCCTCCAAAAATTCGATCGCAACCTCCAAAGCGTCAGCGCACTACGGAACTCAAAGCGCAGTCCCTTCTTCGTGAAACCTGTCAGGCACTCTGGATTCAATCTCGCCTCCAAGTGCCACTGCTGTCGCATCAGCCTCAGGCTAATTCCCACCGCTTCTCTCCAAATTCCTATACCTGCCTGGGAAATGCACATCCTCCTGGGACCTGCTGGTCCAGCACTCGGCCTCACCACGCCCCTCCCTTCCTCCAGCTCCACGAGTCGCCACTCTGCCCCGCCTAGGTTCACCATCAGTCTTTCCTCGGGACACACTCACCAACGCTAGTCCCAAATTTTACCTAGAAGCACTGCCTGACCTCCCTGGGCTGGTCCAGCGATTCGATCAAGAACCCAACTCTCGGTGGCATCCTCACCGCCCACGGTGAAGATAAAAATAACTCACCATAAAAGACTCCATGCCACAAGATTTTACAAACTTTAGACGAGACACATACGCCCACAGAAACCCAGCTTAAACGGAAACCTACGCCCGATACTATAATCAGACGACCCACCTCGAGTCGACACCGAGGTTGAGTCAGCAGACACCAGATATCCGAAGCCACCATATTGGACAAAATAACCCGCTTGAAAACCACAATAAAACCCGACACTCGATAAAAGTAAAATAGTTCGAAAGCTCAAAACGCTCCCATACAGAGAGGCTCCTCACAATACATTTTCAAAAACCAAGATACTCCATATAAAATAATACATTTTCAACACCAAAACAAAATACGAAAATTGAGTACATAAAAATGAGTGTTAATAAAAGATGATCGCCGAGGATCCTAGCCACCCATCTCTCACCTGGGCGCAAATTATCGGACACCTGTTTTAACTCAACCGTCATTGCAGGCCCCGTCAACTGAGGTTGAAGCGGGTGCTCGACAAATTTTAGTGGAAACGTGGTCAACCCTGGTGGTAATCATCCACATCCGAACGAGATACACGCATACAGATAAAAACGTAGTTGATGTAGCATATGTATATATATAAGGTAGAGGAATAAAACCAAGTATCTCTATAGCCACAATAGTAAATACCATCATCACACATATTTTAAAAAAACTCAACTTACGTTATTTTACATGATATATCCAGAGATAACATTACAGAATCAAAGTAGCAAAACACATAAGTTTTCCAATACAATAGTTATAACACAATAACAAAGATAACAACCTGCACAACAAGACCATGACATTATCGATATTTCGCACGCAAGGGATTATCCACCAACGTCAACACAAATGAAGACAATGTACACAATAATTGTATCCGACATTCATAATGTCGCTATTCTTCTTTCCGGGGGCTCACCCAATGTAATATGCTAACATAATATCATATCCATTCCCGGCGGTGCTCACCCTCGCCCACCCATAAAATATCATATCCTTTCTCCGGCTGTGCCCATCCTCTCGATCACCCATACAATATCACAAAACACACCCCATCCTCAGACAAACGACCCCTACACGCGACTCAACATGCCCACAGACATCCTAACACAGGTGCAGGGCCCACTCTTTATATGAAACCAAACATGACTAACAACTAACATCACACTAAATATACCAACCATGACAAACACAACCACACACTTAACCAACATCACAAATAAATTAGAACAAACTGCCTGTGAGCAGAACAACAAGGTAAACAACGTGACAACATTCCTGTTATACCTATAATATACCCAAGTCAACATTTCCATACTCGAAACATACTACCATAATAGCCCAACACAACCATCATACAACTCAACATTTCCACAATTTCACAACTACACTAACAGATAAGTTCATAACACAAAATATATAGTCACATATCAATTTACCATATACTTCACTCAAACGTAAATAATGTTATCAAACGAGTGATAAATCCCCACCTTTGGCTAGTACCACTAGCGCCCGAGCAGTCAATCGACGTAAGCCTTTCCCGTGTTCCGAGTCTAAACAAACACCGAAGTAAATTAATAATTTTGTTATAAATTATCTTTTAGCAACTTTAATACCCATTAGCCAATTTTATGTGAAAGATTACTAGTTAACTCAACGTATAAACTAAACGACAAAATTTCAACTAACCCAAACTCCTAAACTTTCTCGGCCCTCAATTAACCCAACATTAACACCTTAAACAATTGTAACGGTCAATTTCAATTATTGGGTCCTTCCAACTAATTAGGACCTATCAACAACCTCAAACCCAAAACCCAACTACTATTCAAAACTAATAAAAACTAATTCCAACATATATTAATCCGACAACCTTTAAACCACAATTTCACCTCTAAACAACTATAATAAGGATCTAAGAACATACCTATATCATTTTAACAATGCTTTTGACCAAAGCCAACCGGGAAGTCAACCCAAAAGTCAACCCAACTTCTTTTCCAACACTTTCTACCCCTAAATCATTTATTTATAATCTCCTATACTATACTGGCCCAGATAATAATTTTATACAATATTAAACCTCAAAAACCAAAAGTCAAACTAAATTCAAAAGTCAATCCCAAACGCTGCCAAATTTCTCATCCAAACGCGTAATTTCAACTCAAGAACAACTAATTTAAAGTTTCAGTTAATCAATTGAAGCAATAAAGTTTCAAAACACAAAGTCAACCTAGTCGAAATCCCAAGAAATGCCACAAAAAAAAGTTTCTTTTTTACCTTTGAATCAAGAGGACGACGAGGAAACTCTCCAAGAAATTTGATATCCAAAGCTCTCATGAGATTTATGGCAAAACCGCCAGTAAAACTAAGTGGGGAAGAGGATGGGCCCAAGCACTGATAGCCGGAGAGCCGGATTTTCTTTCTTTTCCTTTGTTTTGTTTTTGTTTGTTTTTAAGGGTTGTTTGGTAAATGGAAAAGATGAGGAAAACGAAGCTTATTCGGATGAGAATTGACCGCTTTAGTCTCAGCGATACCCCTCGATTCATCTATAATTCTCGACTGCAATTTTCGAACGCACACATTTATCGAATATAAAATATAGAGGATTTAAATAATCAATTTAATAATCCCACATTTTAATTTATTAATTAACTAAATAAGTTACCGTTTTTACAAAAGTCAAGCATAGACAAATCAGAAGCATTATATACAAAATATATAATAACTATACATAGAAGCATACTCTGAGGCAAGCAGATAGTGAAACAATGGTATGCAACAATCGAACATGTAAGCAATGATACACAAGTATCTGTTAGGTGATGAAGCAATGAATCCATGTGTGGTAAACACAACAACAAATATTCGTTAGGTTAAAAAAATCTCGCAATACGAAGAACAAAGAATCACATTAAAATCAATGTAAATATTTGTGGATCTGTATCTGTGAGATAGTTGTGAAGACACAAACACTGCACATAGAATCACAATATTAGTCAATTCGTAATTGTTTTCAGTTGAATATTTGAAAAGTTAAAATTAGGTGGGAGCATCAATGATACTAGAGCCTGCAGATGGAACACATGATGATCCAATAGTGCCTAACTAAATTTCTGATGCAAAAAACGTGCAGCCGAAGCCGGAAAGAAATGCCTTTTATTGTTACTTTAAAAATCAAAATGCATCATATAGATTAAGGCCCTGGCCAAAAAGAGCAAAAAGAGCTAGCAAAGATCATTGGTCTCTTGCTTGTGCAAAAACCTCTGTATACACCATACACGTTAGCTGTGTAACGCATCACTGCTGAAGTTGGGGAACAATCAACACCTTAACACAGTCTCCACGGCGGACTCTTTGATAGTGCGATATAACTGCCCGTGAGAAAACACCGGGTTGTCTGGAGATACAGCCAATGCTAATCAGAAAGTGTCTGACCCCTGGTTCCATTACATGTCTGACCGGATTAATGGTCCCCAATAATACCACCGGTAGCAATTAGGTTTCTGGGACCAATCGATATATTGAGGAAGTCCTTTTAATTGAGGTCGTCCAAGTAGTCCAAGTAATCACCTTTGGTCACCAAATTGTTTTTACACGATCATCACTAACACAAACCATTGGAGTTCCAACCACTGAATAGAGAGCATGGAGTTTATATTATCAACGAACTCATTCTTAGGAGAAAGAATGGCATGCTTCATCATGGCAAAAGGGCTTGTAAGTAACATCTGTAGGCCGGATAGACACAGTTATAAGAGCTTCCAACTAATCATCAGTAGAGAACTGTATGGGACAACCATATGCAGCGTAACTTGATCTATCCAAGATCATTCGTTTATTCCTCTCATCGCTAACACGCATTAAAATTCAACAAAGGCTGGATCTTCAATGGCTCGCATATTTGGGAGTAAGATTGATTTTAGTCGTGACTATCCATAGCCAGAACTGGCAAGGCTCAACTTACATGTCAGGCTCGACTCCCCTCTAACAATAGGAAGCACTTGTAGAAATCCTCCCCGAAACAAACTACCTACCACCAAACAACGTGATCATTTTTATGCTGTGAGGTCTCGTGAATAACCTTTAATAATGCAGCCATGGGAGCTTCATCCATATAATAATCCGGTGAATTCCAGCATGATTGGCCTCTCCACTGAAACGAGACTTACACTCACTCTCCCCTCACATCTATCGATTTTGAATTTGAATGAACACCCGTCCTCCAAGAAAGCACAATAGATGAGTGCAATGCCGTATAGCCATTAACTACCACGCAATAAAACCACGAGATCTTATAGGTGTAAGTAAACTTTATACATGAGTTCTTTTACCTCGCCCCTCCTGTGTCCATCCACAAAAATGCCCCTCCCGCACTACAGCCAATGCACGATCAAAGATAAATATCAAATGCACGCCTCTCTCTGCTCATTTAATTCTTCGAGTGCATGAATATCCCCTGCCCGTATAGCTATGTTGAGTTCAAGAGATTTTGTCATTTGTTCTAAATCAAATGGATAAATGAGAATGGTATAACGCAATCATCAATTTGTTTACCAAGAGACTTCAATGTATCATTTATACCAAATAAAACTTTTGAAGAATATCTCTATTTGTATACCCAAGCCGGGTTCTTATCCTTTGTAAAAATCATCAAACCATGTATGGAAAACTTATCGAAGAGCTCCCCGGTGTGCCTGAAGGGTTTGCAGAGTGGCGTGAAAGGCCAGAAAAGCATGCACAAATTTGCTAAGGTATCCGAGATATCGAGGCCTCTTCCATACACTTATCAATGTCATCATCCTCACGGAGAGGCCACGCTTGTAAGCCGCCGCCTCGGTAAGTTTCAATAGCTGCCATCAACAGCTGAAAGCAAATCCGAATGACGATTAATCGGACGTCAAAGAACAAAACACCAAGATAATATCTTTCGTCCTCACGATTCACATTGCACATCCTCCTTAATAACAACACCTCGCTTTCATTTAGTCCATATCCTTCAGAGAATCCCATAACGCTGAGGAAAATTTTATGTAGATTTTTGGGTTCAAACTCGCGGCTTCGTGATCCACGCTTATTCTGCTATCAAAGAAACCAACAATGAACTTGTAATCAAGAACCATGATATACCACCTGTGAGGAAAGACGATATTCTCCACATAGCCTGGCGGCGAGTACCCACCGCAGGTATCATGGAAGGTCAATTTCTGATACCACCATCAAGTATCATGAGTAATCCGAAAAGCTACACGATCGCGGACCTTTATGCATCGCATTTCAGAGATACTTCCACAACCCTTATATCACAAATACATATTTCATTATTACAATGGCAATTGAATTTTTAAAGAAGAGTCGAATTATAAGGTACCAACCTAACCGTTATCTAGCAGCCTCGGGCAACGACTACCGCAGAACACCTCCCATCATCATGCTTGCATATAGGATAATCCTTACCATGAACCGCATAATCTTCAAATTGTTTCTGATAATGATTTTTGCACCCTGTATTCTGATACATACATTCTCGGATAAGATCTCCAAGGCCCATGCATCATGTGGAGCCTCTACCACAAGGCTGCATAAATAAGGATCCGCCTTATCCGAAGCTCAAATACCGACAAATCTATCATAGGCCTCCTGTGGAGTGGGGCAATTTTGATGTTTATTATGACAGGTAACCGCTTCTGGAACTCAACTACACATGGACTATAGATGCAACCTCCCAAAACATTTATCTTTCATGATCTTGTCTCAGAATAGATATCTACTACATTAAATATCCCGACGCACTGCCGGGCCCTGCTCTGACTTTTTTCCCCGGCGCCAAGCACCTCTGCTACCTCAAAGCCACTGGTATCAGATGTAATATTAAACAAATGTCCTACAACCCTGCATAAGAGCTATCAATCCAATGTGGTGGCATATGTCCCTGGGCCACCAATAAACGAAGTGCGATATACCTCAAAGATCCTAACCCAGCCTCCGCTCAACCCCGAACAACACTATCCATTTACACTCTCAGAGATTCCACCCGCAACTTGTCTGCTTGGTTTTTTCAAAATAAGCCAATTGCATGGACTCGACTTAATATACATATCTACCACATACTCTGCCTAAGGAACCAAAACGTAATAGTAAGTGACCCGTCTCCTATTCAATTGAAGTTTATATACAATATCATGACAACCAACAGAGAGCTGTCTGCCCCGACAATGCCTCCAACTCCCACACAATCACCTTGCCAGGATCTTCAGTGGCACTGGCTTAATTGAAAAAGAGCTAATTAAAAAATATTTCAGATGGCTTAAAAGAATTAACACCACATAAAGTCATAAACAAAGAGATAATAACTGATCGACATATATTAGTCTAATTTCTCATGAATAAAAGATTCAATATACTCTTGAAGTTCAAATAATATAAGTCACATCAATTTAAGACTTACTAAGATCGGAACTAACCATGGTATATTACATACCAAGCTTGTCTAAAGAAACATTAGAACACACCGAAGTGGATCATAACACGCATAGTAGTACCGAATGTTATAACTAGTCCGCATCGAAAGAAAACACGATGTCGCGCTTTCATACGATAAGAGAAACACCACTTTCATCCTCAATCCATATACCAAAGAACTTCGTATGTAGGCTTCAAGAGTATACCCTCCGATCAAGAGTAGAATTGCCTTCGAGAATAGTGCCAATAGCGACCCAAATTTCTAGAGTCGATAATGTTCTTAAGAAATTGAATAAGGGTTTAGCTCCATCATCTTAACCAATGTCGTTGGCCAGCTGGGTGTGACCGAGCCTGGATGGCGACATCCTGGGGCCAGCGAGTTTCGTTCTTACCAGGATCGTAGAAATAGAATCGCGAAGCCACATCGTACCGAGAGCAATACGTAACTGAAACGAAGTACAACAG
>JADFUC010000589.1:0-50419 GCA_019722365.1 Lithospermum erythrorhizon | reverse complement strand
CCAGTTACGTATTGCTTCCTTGGAATTTCCGAATGCGACACATGCCAAGGAAACACTACACTTTATCACTTCGATCCCTAAGGCGAATCTCCAAGCTCAATAGGTGACTATTGCATCGACTAGTTCTCGCAATGTTATATACAAAATCACCTCAAAGGTTTTGGCTCAAGGTTGACGCCGGAGAAACTGGATGGTTCTGAGGGGCCATTCGAGCAATGCTAAATTTTTGAATTGTTTTGATCCGAATAAAAATATTTCCTCAATTCGATCCTCATTCCAAATTTTTAATAAACTTCTTTAGCATGTTTAAGGCATACTTGACCCTCATCTTTGGCACCATACCTAGCTCAAGAATTGAGTCTACCATCAAAGCCCGATACAACTATTTTACGCTTCCCTAGTTGCCTCACTAACTAAACCCCTCTAAAACAGTCTCCAAAGAATTTTGATTTTTCTCCAGAGATTTACCAAAAAATTCCAAAGAATTTTGATTTTTTCTCCAGAAATTTACCAATAGTAGCAAAAAGAAAAACACCTTCTTCTCTCTCTTTTAACCCCCGAACAGTAGGACAAATCGATTTATCCTAAAAGGCCGGTCGAGGGCCAGTCCAAACCCAACTATTACAAATATCTCAACTCTCCTCATCGATGTTAATTCCCTCACCAAGTCGCCTACACGTTCATATTAAAGCTCCAATTAGCTTCATATTTAAGCTCCACATTAATATTTTCATCAGAGTTAGACATTCGAGTGCCAACATTAATATTTTTTAGACATTCGAGTGCCAACATCATTGGAATTGAGGGTGGAAACCATTAGATCTCCGCCAGCCAAGAAATTTGTTCCATGTCTAATCCTCACATCGAGTAACAAAAAGGTCTCTAATTTTCTTATTGATGAAACATCCAACATCCTGAGGCAAAAAGTTGTTACTAGCTAAAGTACTATCAATATAATCTATGAAAATATAGTCAAGGTCCAAAGAAGTTCTACTCTTTTTTGATGGAGGAACCCATGAAATATCATCCATTGACGTGTAAAACATATCATCCCTTGGCCTCTTAGAGATATTAGACCTAATTTTCAAATTTTGATCTCTTCTCTTCTTGAATTTCAATAACTTAGCAGCTGATTTGCTAGTTTTCAAACTAGAAAAAATAAATCTCTTCCTCAGAACATTTAAAAGGCTGGATGGTTGAGGTCCGAGAATGGAAGGGCGGGTGTCGGGAACAAAAGATTTGGGATTAGGACTGACAAACCTGAAATTTGTAATTTTATTGCAGTAATCACCCCTTTGAGGTCCAGTTTTGAGTATGAGATAATAGTTTCCGCAAGGATCATGGTCGGCCAAACACCAATGATATAAAGGCCGATGAGATGGAGTAGGGCGCCGGGCGAAAAAATCGCGGATTAGCGCTGGCTGAATGTTATAAATGTGATTCACCGATGGGGGATTTATTATGGCGACTGGTTGATGGATGGTAGGGAGGGATATTTATCTTTTAGCCTTGATTTGTCCGGAATTCCAACGCCTGGAACGAGGCAAAGGAAGCGAGGATTGATGGTGGCAGATGAGATTTTGGGTGCGGAAAAGATTCAGCGATGGAAGAAATTTTTGACGGGTGGTAAGAGATTTGGTGATATAATATGATTTTTGGGTGATGGGAGGAGATTTGATGGTGGTCGTAAGCAGAAACAGAGGTGGTCAAGCGAGGAAAACAATGGTGTTTGGCGGAGATAGATGGCGCGTGCAAGAAATGGGGTGGCTTCGCCGCTTCTCAGCTCGCTTTTCACCCGCTTTCGCTTGGATCAGAGAGCATTTTTAGTTGAGTTTGGCCCATTTGTTTTCTCCTTCTTTCCTTTTAAATGTGAGATTTGAGACTTGTAAATGTCTTTTATTGCATGTCATTGCACTCAATAAGACTCTATTGTACATGGTCTTAGAACGAAAATTACTCATTAACAAATCGATATCACCACCTTTATAATGGCCCCGTGTTCGGTCATGATTTTGGCCACAAGCCCTGGTTGCCACATCATAGCTCAATATTAGTCATGCACTTTACTAGCATAGTCGCTTTTTTTATTCAAAAAGATCGGGCATTGGCATTCTAATACAGTAAGCTCAAAGCTCAAGATACTCTAATTGGAAGTTACAATATTCATTTAAAACTTTTAAAGCCATCACACATCATCATTAACTGCCAATATTTGTTGTAAGGAAACCAAGATCTATAAACGTTAAGATTCATACTTTTAAGAGAAGCTTACTTCTAAACCCATCTTAAGGGAACCCATACCGATGCTTTTCACCTAGTTCTTTCATAGAAAACGCTAATCAATTATTAAGGCTCAAAGTTAATTTTCCTCGTAGAAGTTCAAGCACTTTCTACTCGGCCATTAGCAGTGCCAGCTCTCCTTTAACCGGGACATTCAGAAGACAAGTGGCTAGCAACACGCACTGCTCATTACAACTACGATGCATCTGTCTCAAATAAGACGGGAAATGCTTTAGACAAAGCGTCAGAATACTGCGGCCTCGATGTGACACCTACCCAATCCTCTCTCGCATCCATCTCCGCCTACAGCGTGTGCATTCCTTTCCCTAGCTTGAGCATTTGAACATCAACAAAATACTTAGTTATATCTAAAGGGTCATCACCTCGCCTTCAAGAAAGCGAACTCCTTTATATAATTAGCTTTCAATAGCCTAATGGTTCTTTCGGGGCTCCCCGGCAATGTATTTTATAATTCCTCCCAAGGACAAGGAGGTTGGAGGCGATCATCAAAAGTGATGATTTTGAGCTTGAAATTGTTCACCAAAAAGTAGTCTTTATTGATAATAAAACACCCAACCGCAAATTTATCACTTCTATTTTCTCACATTCCATTGACAAAATTCACCCCCTCCTCCTCCGGCTAACTCCTTTGCTCAATTGCCAAACTAATTTTGGCACACAATTATTATTTTATGACCACCCTAGAATAGTCAGCATTGATCGAATAACGAGTCGCTACGACACACTAGCCAAGGATTCGTAAAGCTCGCTGAAATGAACTCTCCTTATTTCTTATAAATACTTAAAACACTACTCATCCCATTTTAGCTAATTCTTAAATTTTTTTTATAGACAATAGAAGTTCTACAAAGCATTAAAGATAGACATTGGGCTTACATTGCCTTCCTAGATAGAATTCATGTAAACCCAAGACTTGCAAATTTGTTGAAAATGAAATGGTTGTAAATTATTAAAACATCTGATTTTGATAAGATACCACAAATTAATATAGCAGCTCCTGAGAATTATCTATCTATTTATTGCCAATCCTTCAAGTTTATGATTTTAGGGATACACATATGTCCAACCTGTGTAAAGAAGCCAGCAGTAATGATAACAATATCTCTTAAACTTTCTCTAGCATGATTTTTGATCAACGACATTCCCGTAAAGAATGCTTCCACAAAGATTTTTGACATTAAGTTATCTTGGTCTTTCATTCAAACATTGATAAGGATTGTCAAGGATTTGACATTGTTCTTGGTTTTAATGTATATATAGTCCATTAGTCTCTTCCAAAATCGGAATTAAACGTAATCCCAATAAATAATTAGGGTGATTCAGAGCAGGGTTATCATTACCAAAGTGATATTTATTTCTAATCCGATCTGCCGAGATATCTTATCGGCACGAGTAGAACTGCTAAAGATCCTGCTAACATGCCGATCGGCATTCACATCATGAAATTCTACTACTCATGTGAAACTATTTGATAATTGATCGTGAGGTTCAATATTTGAAGAAAACAATCATATGAGACATGACTCCAATAGTATAAAAATGAGCACTATTGAAAATCATGTAATTTCTATGGAGTAAGATAAATACTCCGTAAAATACTGCTAATTTTAATAATATTTTGTTTGTTTTGTAAGGACTTTTCCAAGATTTAGAGATAGAAAAATATTTGAATTGGTGGATAAAGTTAAAGGTAGTGGTAAAATTAAGGTCAAAGTAACGAGACCAAATGTTTTTTGATTAGTGAGACAAAATGACTTACATGTTTTGCTTGAAGTTATGATGATTCTTTTTTAAATTTCGGATCAAATTTTAGGGAAAAGTGAGAAGGCTTGATTGGGTAGTTGGAAAAAGGGTGATGTCGAGTGATATGATTACCGTGGGCTCAGTTGAATGTTCTCCATCATCATTATAATTTATAAGGCCTAACGCCCAAGGCGACGCGAAAGTGACGCGACCTAGTGAATAGCCCATCATCATTACACTCCTAAGGTCCAATGCCCATGAGAACATAGGCTTTCAGCCCACTTGAATGAGATGCTGTGGGATGGCTGGCAGTACTCTTTCTATCCTACAGTCCTTTTCTTGTACTATATATATATATCTTCAACTACTACATATCAGATAATGCTATTGTACTTACTCGCACCTAAATACCACACTATTCTACACGATTTGCCCGGAGTGTATTGGTGGTAGCCGGCCCACTCATTGCTGTACGACGGATACCATCAACTCAGAACAATCCGCTAAAGAGAGTTCCCGCACAACAAGTGATCAGACATTCAATCCAGCAAGATTTGACCAAAGTTGAACCGAAGTTCAAAAGACGAAGGATCCACTCGCCAGACTCACATCTCAAGTAGTCCTAACTCAAGAAGTATTCGCCGGTTGTATCCGGAAAACAAGAATACATCAGTGGTGCCATCTGTGGGGATCGGGTCATCAATACACATGGATAATCAAAATATCTCTGGCGAGAATCAACAACATCCACCTTCAACACCGCTACCCCATTCCCAAGGGGGGCAACACCATCCGCTACCCGCCGACATTGAAGCAATAATCAAAGAGCGGATACAACAGGAGCGGAGAGCATGGAAGTCGAAATGGGTCAGCAAGATTACGCACGCCTAAATGTGGAACCCATTATATCACGAATAATCGCACTATACAAACAAATTTGTGATTCATAGTGACAATGTGTTTGGTGAAACAGCAATTTCTACAACACCAATCCCACATCAAAAGGACCATCCCCAACTGCCATTAGTCTACAGTGATCCAATTGTTGTAGTTGTGCAACAACAGCTTGACACATTCAAGAAGCTATGGCGATCGCTTCCCCAGTGATCGCAGCACTGCCCTAACAAACTAAAATGCTATTCTCCCATCGCTTGATGCTTTTCATCTCCCACCAGGTTTCAAGTTGCCTCAATTGGGAGCTTCATGATGGGATGTGAGACCCAATCAAGTTACTTATAGGGTTATATCACCCACAATGACGATAATAATAAACAACTGATGTCTACGCCAAAGCCTTTCCCAACAACCTCACCGGAAGGCAAAGAGATTGGGCGATGGCTTTACCTCTTTGAAAAAAGATAGATACATACCAATGATCATGGATGGTTTTAACTTCGCAACTACCGCCCAAAAGGTGTATGTGGAGAACGGATACTCATGGATATTGAACAAGGAAAAATGAGTCTTTAAGAGCCTATCATGGCCGCTACAATAACCTCTTGTTGAATATTCTCATGGTGGAAGACAAGGTGGCATACATGGCCTTCTTCAAAGGTCTGAGATATGGGAAGATGAAGAAAAGGTTTGTCAAAAGCGAACGCTTGACGGGTTAATCAACCTACAAATGTGCCAGCTCATTGGAGGAGTTAAGGCGGCCAGTCAACCCGCAGATTTAAGTGGAAATGTCAAGAAATAGGCAATGTGTCGCTAAAGCAACCGCCCTGCTTGGGGAGAGGATACAACGGAGTTAAGGGACAATCCAATTTAAAAACCTTACAAGGGTACTTTCCCTACGTAGAATGGCTGTGGGCAACCAAAAGCGTGCATCCACGTATGAACCATTAGGCAATACTCCTTTAAGAGTTTATGTGGCGGAGGTATTCAAAAGTACATGACAAAAGAATACTCCAATACTCCGGCGGATGAGAGGGAAACTCAGGAAGCCAGACTTAAAAACCTCTATTGTGAGTACCATTGAGAATGGTCATTTATACTATGATTGCGTAATTTTGAGTACTTCAGATAGAGAAATTGATACAGTCAAAGCACCTCGAGGGAATTGTAAGGAAAGGGCACGAAACCCCCTCGGGGGCACGGTTCTAGTCCTCCCCAAAGCATCCACCCCCGTAGGCTTAAAGAACAGCCTCCACGACACAACCCCATAAAGCCACCAAGAAGTCCTTACCGGCCCACCTAACGACAAGCCAAAATGGAAAGTTGTCTTGAGAACTTACCAAATATAGCACATGTCACCACTATCGCTGGGGGCATCCATGGAGGGGGGATTCCAGAATGCTTGGTGGTTAAGCATGCCAGAGGAGGGCTTTCATTGAGTGGTGGGAAATGTAGGTTAGCATAGAGGCAATAACATTCACTCTAATGATTGCCGTGGGATTGATATGTTCTCACGATGCATCCCCTCGTGATCGCTACCGAAAATAGCCCATTACACAAAATGAGCTTCTAATGTTGGTGGATGTGCTGAAGCTCAACTGATATTATTTATCTCAATACTTTCGACAAAATCAATTGCCTAGGAGCATAATAGAGCCTACGCGAACACCACTAACCCGATTCACTAGACATTCCGTGTATCCTTAGGAATTGCAAGGCGGGTAAATGACAGGAAAGGACTCCGACGAAAGTACAACATTCCGTATTTAATTCTATAAAGTGGGTAGATATACTCGATTCGTGTGATCAATGTCACATATGAAATTGGCTTTTGAGCTACGATTGGGGAAATATGAAAAATATACGTGGATGATATGTCAAGTAAGCACTAAAGCGGTGAAAGGAATACTTACAACCTCGTAGAGACTTTCACATACTGGTATATCAAAAGGTGAAACTCAACCCCGAGAAGTGTTCGTTTGGAGTAACATTCGAAAAATTTCTGGTTTATATGATAAATGGAAGAGGAATTGAGCCCAACCCAGACAAAATCATGTCACTTTTAGAGATGAAGCCGCCAAAGTTAGCCATAAGCAAAGATATCTCGTAAATCGGCTGTGGATGCTTAGTCGCGAATCTCCAACTGGGAGCCGGAACCTTCCTTTTTTCAAGAACTTAAGAAACACATCAACAAACAAGTTTCAGTGGGATGATAAGTGTAATAAGGCTTTCGAAGACTTGAAACAATACATGGGATTACCACAGCTACTCTTTCTTCCGTAGCGAGTAGAAATTGCAACTATACTTAGCCGCCGGGCCGAAGGAGCCAGCAAGCAAAGCAGGCCGGTGCGAGAGGTGGATAGGATGCAAAAAGCAATATACTATGTCGCCTATGCTACATGGTTCTCGAAAGCAAAATTATCCCATAATCGAAAACCATACTTCGAGTCACATCCCATGCTACTATCATGACTACCATTGAAACGGATCCTCACAAGTCCTGCTTTATCTGGGCAGATGACCACATGGGCTGTGGAGTTGAGTGAGTTTAATATCACCTATGCACCCAAGACAAGCATCAAAGCCCAAGTATTACCGTATTTTTGTCATCAAGTGTATATAGCTCGCCAACTATCGAGGATCACTGGGCTTACTGTATCTGACAAGAATCCGCCCAAATACCTAAGTAGGTGGTATATGTTGATGGAGCGAGAAATATCAAAGGTACAAGGGTAGGGATCATGATTCAAGGACCTCATCAAGTTAAGATGGAGTACACACTGTTTCGCTTAAAGCTACCAAAATGAAAGTCAGAGTACGAAAGGATGATGCCAGGATTAACGCCGATATAATCCTCAAGCGCATAACAGTCATAAAAGAGAAGACCAAAGCTAATCAGCGAATCAAATAAATGGTGAATGTGGGGTAAAAAACGAGACTTTGGCGAAGTATCATGAGAAGGTTGTCACCATGGCAAAATGTTTTGACCAGACAATCTTTCAGCATGTACCAAGAGCACAAAACGAAGAGGCGGATAGATTGTCCCAACTCGCCACAACCTACTATGATGAATTACCCAAGAAGCTTGCTACTGAGCCGCGCTTATCCTAGTTATGAAGAGAGAGAATGTACTCTAGTGCGCCCGGAAGAACCCTACGATTGGCAAACACCTATAGCCAGGTACCTCACCATGTGACAATCGCTTTTAATAAGTCGAGGCTAAGAAAACGCATATCAAAAGTTACAAATTCCACATATACCAAGGAGAGTTGTACAAGAAATCAGTGGAGGGTCCTCTGTTGTGTGTATCCGCTGGCAACATCCCTGAGGTCTTGTTTGAGGTACACAATGGGTGGTATGACAGTCACATTGGGGGTAGGTCTTTGGCTTTGAAGATCACAAGAACTAGATTCTTTTGGCCTACACATATCAAAAGATGCGATGATGTATGTAGCCATACTAGATGCATGCTGTAGACTCAAAGACCATACCTCAAAAACCAGCCACCACTCTAACACGAGTAATTAGCCCAATCCCTCGCCACGCGGTAAAATAGATTCGTAGGAAGGCAACCGAAAAAAACAAAGGAGGAGTTGAATATGTTGTAGTCGATGTCGACTATTTCAGTAAATGGGTGGAAGTGGCTCTATTGAAGAAGACAAAAGGGGATAACATTGTATATTTCCTCTCGAAACACATAATAATGGTCGAATCTAAAGCCGCCGATTTCCGCATAACGCGCTTCACAATTCGGTGGGAGCCATTGGCCTAATTCTACGGTAAGTATGGTATGAAGCTGGTTGTCTCCGCCTCGTCTACTACCATCGTTAACGACGTTGGAAGTAAATGACCGCATAATCTTCAAAATGGCTAAAGAAAAATACGTATACATATGTGAGCGAATATAAGGGCAATGGGACAAGAGTTGCCAACAGTATTGTGGTCGTTACGTACCACACCTTCACACGCAACTGGAGAATCCCCATTCGCTCTAGTCTATGGAAAATCGCCGTTCCGCCTGAAAGTAGGCTTACCCTCATACCGACAAAAAAGCAGGTTTTGATGAAAGCGTAAAATAACAATAATAAGAAAGCAACTTAACTTTACAGATGAGTTGAGAGACAAAGATTTATTCAAAATGGTCCAGTACAAACATCTTATGGCACGCTCCTACAACAGGCGAGTGAAGAACGACAATTCAATGTAGGGAATTTGCTGTTACGCATGTATGCGGTAACCCACCCAAATTGCACGAATAAGCTAAGTCCTAAGTGGGAAAGGCCATACAAGGTGACCAAAGTGGTTGGACCGGCAACATATGAGTTATTGCATGTCAATGGAGAACCGATCAACCACACATGGCATGCCACTAAACTTCGCAAGTACTATGTTTGAGTTCTATTTTAACGGTTATTACTTCGAATGCCTATGAGCACCATGTTATTTCAAATACCTTTTGTTAAGTTTACGTCAATTCAATAAAGATAGAATTGCAAGTATCTTATGATAAGTTTATTTCAGGAACAACAACAAACAAAAGCGGACAAAAAAAGGAAAATAATACAATGGACTAACTGTCAGAATTGAGTTCTACTGGGATTCATCAATGAACCGATCATTCGCTGAATTCTTATAAGTGGTTAATAAATCAAGTATCAAACTAGAAAACTTACCTTGGGTGTCCTAAAGATGTTATATGAAGGACAATCTAGCTAAAAAATAAAGGCATGTGATGCACCGTTAAACGTAAGAAAGCGAGAATTATAACTCCC
This sequence comes from Lithospermum erythrorhizon, assembly GCA_019722365.1. Classification (NCBI taxonomy): domain Eukaryota; kingdom Viridiplantae; phylum Streptophyta; class Magnoliopsida; order Boraginales; family Boraginaceae; genus Lithospermum; species Lithospermum erythrorhizon. Next base: position 40,709 of record JADFUC010000589.1, on the reverse strand, counting down.
TCAACTCATCAAGAACATGCTCCCTTTATCATTGGAAAACATTCCTTGGAAGGAGGCAAATGCGAGTGATTACACATTAAAGACGCCAACAAAAGAGTAAATAAAGCTACTACAAAAACAAAATAGCAAGGCAAATACGAGCAAATTAACAAAAGAAAGAAAATAAAGTCTGGACAATAAGATGTTCAAACAAAATAGTTTCAAGTTACAAAACAAGTGAATCAAGCTATCGCCTATCATCGGCAAATTTCCCTCAAACGACTTCACCGCCTCTCGCTTGTCGCCCCTAATGCCTTCACACAAAGAGCTTCCCCACGCACCGCCGTGAGCTTCAATGTTTTCGATGTGAGAGCCCACAGAAAGACCTTCAAAGTACTCCTCAGGCCATTCCTTCTTGAACTGGTTGTACATAGCCACCAGCTAAGGAAAGTCGCCTAAGAACTTGGCCACAAATCCCTATAGATGCAGAGGATTCTTCTCCCACAAAGAGGTCACCCTCCTCGCTATCTTTGAACTCCTCAATCCGCCGAGCCATTTCTCGTGATCAACTTGGGAAAGCGAAGCTCATTCGGGAAGTCATGAAAGCCCGCTACCTCAAATTGACGGCTCTCCACCCATGGACGGCAGCCTCAACATCTTTCGCTGTAGCGGATTGGTTGCGCTTCAACTTTTCCAATTCAACTCAAGAGTGTTGCACCTCATCACATGTTCAAGCCCAAAGCTCGCTTTCCTCTTGCAGCCTTTCCTCGGCACTTCACCTCTTCAAATGATAATGCCTCGGCAATGCCTATTCAAATTTCCTCATCCCTCTCTTTTAAAGAGACTGGGCGGCCTAATTCCCCGCCTCGTGTCTTCGCATTCATTATCTCTTTCACGCCTCAAGCGGCAAGCGTAAATTGGCATTGAGAGCCTATGAAAATAGAACAAAGAATGAGAACAGGCGAGAACTTGGAAATATATAAATAAAGTTAAAACAGGGGAGTACCTTAATCATGTAGAGAGCTGACAACGCGAAGACATCCATAGGATCACTAGAAAGGTGTTTCCGCCCCTCTTCAATTGAGAGAAGGGGATGGACTGCATGAAAAGCCTCCATATAGGTGGCCTTCTTCAATAGATAAGCCATTAAGAGGGTATAAGGATCCTTCATATAGCGTACTATATAACTATGTAATGAAGAATCCTCTCCCATAGCCACGGACTTCCCCTTACCCTTCTTGGAGTATGTTCTAGATTTTGCCAAGAGAGGGAGAATGGCTTTGGAAGAACGAACAGAAAATTGAAGTACTGGCTTCTCTTTTCATGCCCCACTAGCTCCCTGAGCGGAAATGGTTAACTCCTTGTCCAAGGAGATGATTTCAGTCCGTTGATTGGTAGGGCTGGAGGAAGGAGCGGTTACCGCATTCAAGGCCTCTCGTTTTGCCCTCTTGGAGGCAGAAGCGAAAACCTCAGAGGTAGAGCTTTTATTCGGCGGATAGGGATAGGATCATACCAGTAGTCAGCGGTTTGCATATCACTAATTGATTACTAAAGCGAGGCAGACGATTCCCCTTCATAGCTGCTACGTCCACTTTGGTGTGTTCCGTCACCATTTGAATGGACTCCTAGACGTTAGCTGAAACAGAAAAGGAAGGCATTAGAACAAAGCAAATTAAGGTGAAACATATTCAGAGGGAGAATACAAAAGTATATACCCCAAGTAACCGGAGGATTACTGCGGGAATTATACATCTTATCGTGAATCAAACCCTCCATCAGTAACGCACTCTCTTCGCAATATGCTTTCCAGGAAGGTTTTACCGGAATAGCTTCTCGAAGCACCTGAACTTGACTTTTTATAAATGAAGAATCTCTAACATATAGAGAACCCACCGCCTTCAGGGAGGTCCATCGATCGGGAACCTCAAGCCTATACCTCCCCGAATAAAGAACCACTGCCCGTTGAATCTGTTCTTGTGAACTTTATTGGGACGGGGACCCGCTAGGAAATTCTTACTTAGCCGCCCACCCCCTTTCGTGGCTAAAAAGGTATCGAAGGGTCTATGTTTTAGTCAAAAAAGACTAAATAACAAAGGGAATGGGCCTTTGTATTGGCTACCACAAAGCGACTGAAAGATGGTGATATTTAGCCATCCAATCGGATGAACCTGCCCAAGCATTTTATTTATATGCTCTAACAGGTCATTTACAAATATACTAAAGGGTAATCGCAACCCAAAGGAAAAGGCCTCTAAAAAGGCGGAGTCCAATTCTCGCCGATGTAAAGCTCCTCATTGTCATCCTTATTTACTATGGGCTCCATTATGGATTCGCCTTCAGAAACCCTATCTCCCAACATCATCGTGAATAGGAAAGTACTCAAAAAATCCCATAGTTTGGGAACTGTGAAAGGGACGGAAGTGAGTTAGCTATGGTGAGGAAAGTCACTGTGAGTCCTCACACTTTGAACACTCGCCGATCATGGCATGCCTTCAGAGGAGGCCCAATCGATTGATTCAAAAGAATCCCCGTTGTAATTCTTGACTCGCACTCGTTGATATGGGGGCAACAGGGTCAGCGGGATAGTCGTCTATCTTGCGGAATATATCATCATTCGCCTGCTTCAAAGCTACACAAGAAAGGATCTCTTAATACAAGAAAGCAATTAAATAAACCCCCATATATGACCCCCACATCTACGCATGTATAAATTGCACCTAATCTTGTAGGTAATTCAAGGCCTGCTAGTCTCTAACAGAGAGGGCTCACGAGTTGGAGAGGATGGAGGTGTGTCTTTTAGAATTCCATCACTAACAATAAGCTCAAGAGAAAAAGTCAAAGGTCAACCAACAAGAACGATGTATACGATTACAACAAAAAATGAGAAACTTTGCAGTGAAAAAGAAGAACTTTGAAGAAGAAAACCTTGTAAGAGTTGTTGAATTAAGGGAGAAAGTGGACAATCTTTTTGGGACAAGGCTTCAAACAATAATGGAGAAATCGGACAATTTTTGTGGGACAACAAATATAGGAAATTATCAGGGCAAATAAATGGGTAAACAAACTCACAAAAAATGTAAATCTACTATAATCTTCCAAATATTAACTCGAAACATGAAATTATAATAAGAAAAATGAAGAAAAATGGAAGAATTTGAAAATTTTGGAGCAGTTGCAGAGAGTAAAGAGGGAAGTTTAAAAGTTGGAAGTACACAAAAGTGAAAAAGAAAGTGCAAATCTCACCTTTTATGAGTCAAATGGGCCCCACATCCGATTCCTAAGGAAAGAAGCAAGTGACGGTAGTATACGCTGCTTTCGCCCTACAAAGAAGGAAATAGTTTTTAATTAATGATGGAAAAAATCTGCCCTTGATACTTATTCGCTACCTTCAACAAATTCTCAAAGTGCATCCTTTAAAGCGACGTGGCGTCGACGGCTTGATACTCCCAAGGAAAAAGGAACATTTAAATAATAATATTCATTCTTGACGGTTATAAGTATCAATAAATAGTAGTGGGCAACGATGTGACCTGATCAGGACTCCAAGGAATAGCCCATCATCATTACGCCCCCAAGTGCCCAACAAGCCAAGATGAGCGACGGACGTGGCGACCTGTTTAATAGTCCATCATCATTACACCTAAGGCCCAGCGCCAAGGAGAATAGAGGCTTTTCAACCCCCACTCCGTGAATGAGATGCTGAAATGTTGCGGTGCTCTTTCTATCCTTAGTATAGTCATTTCCTTGTAATGACTTGTACTATATATATATTCTCACCTACTACATATCAGATAATGCTATCAGACTTACTCTCAGACTCAAATACCACACTATCCGCTACTAATCTCTAAGCATCGGAGTGTCTATCGTCGCCGGCCGACTCACGCCAGTACGACGGATACTACAACCTCGTAACAACTCACCAAAGAGAATTCCCATACAACAAGTGACGACATTCAATCCGGCTGAGAGCTTGACCAGGTTGAACCAAGTTCAAAGACGAATGATATCGCCAGACTCACATCTCCAGTAGCCCTAACTCAAGAAGTATTTGCAGGTTGTATCCAGAAAACACGAATACATCACGGAGCTCGATGGCTGAGATGAATAAGATGATGAAGATGGAACCTTTAAGACTTGTATTATTTTTACCCCCCACATATGAAAATCTGCAATTGATTGATTTTGGTGTTTGAGTTGTAGAAGAAGGTGAAATTATGTTTCAATTTTAAATATGTGGTGTTTATCATTGGAGGAAATTGATTTTTCCGGATCTGTAGGGTTTTCTGGAGGTGGAAGGTGGTAACATATTTGTTACTGGTTGAGACCATTGATTTTTTCAATTTCATGAAATCTCAAAAGAAATCTGTTGAACTTGCAAAAGTTATTTGATGAAATTTGATGATTCCCACGTTGAAAAACACATTAATAGGCAACCCAGAAGAATGAGATGAATTAAACTAAGGAATTGTGGACTATTTTGGCCTTATTTTTAGGGGCAGACACGTTTTGATTCAAAATGTGTGGATTGCTTTAGGAAGTAATGTAACTTGCCGGAGAGAATTATTTTTACTTTCAATAGAGTAAATTTGTATATATAGTGGGTAGTTAATTATGTGTCAGAACATAAATACATTTTGTGTCAAGTGGTTCAAGATATACAAAATATGGTATAACGTGACACAACTTCAGTGTCCACAATTTTGTGACCGTTTCAATGCTTAAGATTAGAACAATAATAACAAATTCCTTAACCACATGACAAATAATATAAACGACCTACATCGCATGTCTCTTTTATTAGTTATCTTAAAAATATTCCCCTATTAATAACATCACTTGTGAATTACATTTACATAAACCCTCTAAAAATTAAGAAGTGCAAAGATTTACATGTACATTACCTCCTCGTGTGAGGTCGAGTCAGAATTAACTTTAAAATTTCAAAAGCTCAAACAAATAACTACAACATAAGGAAAATTACATTGGCGCGCTACTAAAAACTTAGTAAAAATAGAAATATTAGCAACATCTTTTTTGGTAGATTCTGGAAATTATCAAGAGACAAAAAATTGATAAATCGAAAAACTCTAGATAGTTTCTGTTTTCTTCAAGTAAAGGGATCGAGAAATGAAGAAAATACATCCTTCAGTGTCATGTGTGGTAACGATGCATAGCATGAAACTACAAAGACGCTATGATTCTTAAGAACGACGTCAACGGTCTCTTTATAAGCCGAAATAAAATTAAAAAAGAAAAATTCATTCTGAAAAGATAACTGCAAACATATAATTCCATGTTCTTGACCATTCTTCCTATTGAAGTTCTTTCCCAAATCCCAGGTGGTAATAATCAATGTTTTAAGGTAAGAACTGTCTAACAAGTCTAAGTTAATAAATTAGTGTAAACATTATGATGTATAACTAGATTCTGCTCAGAAGAAAATGTTGAAAATGACTAAGCCTTCAACAAGATCTAGGCTTCAGAATAGGAGATGATAATCACTATTCAATATGAGCACTTCTATTTTATTATCTAGAAAGGGAAGCACCTCTGCCTTAATTGGGTTCTACAACCAGTTACCATTATTTTACCTCTTTGGTCAACTAGCCAGCACAAATTTGACATGAATTCTGAGTTTGATCCACTCACATTATCTTAGTGAGCCAAAAAGTAGGGCCATCTTTCATGTTGTTCACAATATAATTGATAACCAGAATGTTCAAGATGTCTAATTAAATTTTAGAGTGGACTGCTTACCCCTTTTCATGATTGCCATATTTGTTTTAATTTATATTATATCTCAAATTCAAATCCACATGGTAAAAGAGAAGTAATATATGGAACTTTTCGTTGCTCGTCTGAAGGCTGAAGCAACAAATTATCCCTATTCCGAAATTTTATAGAATAAGATGTGCATTTGAGAAAGCGGAATAGGCGATAAAGTACACAGGTTAACTGGGTGGCTTTAGAAAGAAATACCTGATATCCTATGCATAACAAAGTCAAAACTAAGCCTATCCGGACTGATAATTAACAAGAAATCAAAAGTATAGTACCTCTTTCAGACTTTTCATGGCTGGGAAGTATTTCAATGTAACAAGTATCCTTGAACGATGTTATGACAAACATCTTTACACCATACTGCAAATAATTGGTAGTTAGTATAAGTCTACAATATAAAGTGGGTCAATCATGGCTTAAAAAAAAGAAAAAGAAAAAATCAGAGATGCTAGAAATAGAGAACCCAGCCAAGAAGGTTCAGCAAATATTCAAAGATTTCAAGTATCCTTGAAAGAAACAAAAAAGCAGTGTCACTCGTAATAATCCCGAACCAGTATATAAAGGTTATAGGGTGTCGAACGTATATCCTCCATCCAAAACCGAATGAGCTTAGTGGTGAGTTTGTTCGAGTGAAATAGGAGAAAAACTTAATACAAATCAAACTCCATTTGCATGCTCGTAAATGCATCATCTTTCTTCTCAATGATACCAGTGATATGCAAGGATATAGTAACTAGGAATATAGTAGCTATAAGTTGGATTTTTATGTTTACTAACAACTCTCGGTTTTTTTCTTTTATTTCTTTCCAATTACCAATATGGTAGAAATAATGTAAGTCAAATGCCCCATAATAATGTGCACAAAGTCAAAAGTAGTTATTTTTTCCTTTTCTATAATTGGATACCTTCGGAATAGCTGAGTTCCAAACAGTATAGAACTGCAGTTCATAATCGAATTATTGATGAGATTTAATCACCATTTCTGGTGAAGTTTGGAGCTTCGAAGCTCCAGAAATGGAAAAGAACTATTGAAGAAAATGATTCAACGTGAGAGAGAAGAAAAGAGAGAGAAGGAAAAGTCAAAGTTTGTTATTCAGTTATATTCTTTACAGCGTATTTATATGCTAAGCCAATACGAGAGCTACACCTCACTTAATAATACAGTGGTCAGCCGACTCACTTAGTCGTTACAACCCAATTCTTGGGACTAATTCCAACCCCACCTTTGACGTTAACAACTTTCCCCCAAATCGATCAAGCTGCTTCAATCTGCAAATTCTAACTTGATTCAATCAATCAAACCACATCTAAACATAATTCAACCTCAATATTTATTATCACCCACAAGATGGCGCGATCAAAGAGAATCCCATCTTGAACAAAAGCGAGCAATGTTGAGGAGAAGGAAGAACTTTAGTAAAAACATCAGCTAGCTAATCCTTGGTCAAACAATCGAGCACAAATCCAAACTTGTAATGATCAATTAATAAGGTACAATATGTCTCTCTATATGTTTTGTTCGTTCATGAAAAACCAGATTTTCAATAATGTGTATAGTTGATTGATTGTCACACTTAGTAATAGTATATTGTAAATCATCAAGAATGTAGCTAATCCACTTCGAGCTCAGCCATTGTCGGACTGGCATTCGCCCAACCGACGATTCCAGAAATTGTGTTTTGCTTCTTTAATTTCCATGAAATCAATGCTCCTTCCATCATAACGTTAAAGCATCATGTAACCCACCTCCCCAAGTGAAAGTGTGCATTTTGCCTAATCCGCATCACAAAATGATGTGATCTCCATATTAGTGTTAGCAGGATAGAACAGTCTATGATTAGTTGTCCCTTTCAAATACTTAACAACATGTAAGGTCAAGATTCCAATGACATTGTGTGGACGTTGTATATAAATTCGACTCAAGTGACGACCGAGAATGCGTTAGATCCGCCTAGTGAAATTTAGGTAAAGAAGTCTCCCAACAAGCCTCCCTGGGGATTGCTTGATCTTCAACAAAATCAATTAATATCCTCTTACATTTCAATCCTCACAAGCAGTTAATGTTTGTACCCGCTCTTTTAGTTCCCTCGTAAGGTGTACCGTTAATAGTATATCATCTACTCAATTAATTAAGACCGAAAACAAGTCTTAGTAGTGAATGTGAATAAGCAATTATAATGATAAGATTGCTTGAAACAATACTCCAACAATGTAGAGGTAAATTCCACATTCCATTACCTTGAAACTTGCTTTAAACCATATAAAGACTTGTTGAGTTTTACACACTTGTGGAGCAACTGCCTTATCATATCCCTCAGGAGGTAACATGTAAATGTCCTCATCCAAGTACCCATGCAAGAACGCATTGCTAATATCTAATCAAACAAGCCTAAGTCTTAGATGCATCTAAAGCTAAAAACAAGCCTAATGTCACAAAAGTTTCTAAGCTACGTGAGAAAACTATCAAAATAGTCTATCCCTTCTATTTGGTTGTATCCCTTAGCTACAAGTCTAGCTTTATACTTATCCACAGTCCCATCAGCCTTACACTTCACCTTAACACCTATTTATATCCTATAGGTCTCACACCTTCAGGCAAATCTACAAATACCTGCAAGTTCGCTATCTTCCGTGACTTGAATTTTTGAAGCCATTACTTTCACCCACTCCTCTGACAACCTAGCCTGTTTAAATGAATGAGGTTCTTGAACCTTTTCTAGATTAGCTAAAAAACTCATATATGTGTTGCTAAAAATAGGAGAGGTATTAAAAGTGCCTACAACATTAACATGATAATCACTTAACCATATAGGAGCCTGTCTAGGCCTAGTGAAATGTCTTAATGGAGTAAATGTTGTATTGTCTACCCGCGATATGTGATATAGGTATGGTCTGCGGATCGATTGTCCCATGGAACAAAGAGAACAACTTCCTCGTAAAACCAACATCATCAAGTCGGGATCTACGTGATCGAATGAAGAGTGGCCGCAGAAAATAATCCTCTAGATTCTTAGGAATGTAATCGGCTTAGAACAATATAAAAAACTTAGGGAAATTAGATCGCGAGGGAAATAAATGCTCATGAAAATTTACATCCCTGGAAGTAATAACTTTTTGTGTATTCAAATCATAAATCTTATAAGCTTTTTGGCCAGGTGGATAGCCTAAGAAAATTCCAGAAAATGCTTTAGGATCAAATTTGCCCTTATGAGGTTGAGTATTTGAGTAAAAACATAAGCAACCAAAAACCTTTAAATGCATCAACTCTAGCTTAACATGACGCAAAGACTTCATATGAGATTTCCACCAAGAACCTCGGGTAGGCAAATAATCTAAACGTGGGTAGTCAAGCAAAATAGAGTCTCCCCAAAACTGTTTAGGAAGAAATGATTGAAACATTAAAGACCTTGCAATTTGTAAAATATGGTTGTACTTGATTGGTTCACCATTTTGTTGGAGAGGTGTAAACACATGACCTCTCGATGTACAATTTCTTTTCATGCAAAAAGGTAACAAACTCATTATTTGTAAATTACGAGCCATCTGCTCTAATGGTCTTAATATATTTTTGAAATTGAATTTGAACTACTCTACAAAATATTTGAAAAATACTCAGATTTATGTTTTGGCAGAAATGATAAAAGTCCAAGTAGTCCTACTAAAATCTTCAACTATAGTTAAAAAATATTTTACCGCAATCCTAGTTTGAGTCTTGCAAAGCCCCCCAGATCAAGGTGCACTAACTAAAAAGAATCTATAGTAGAGGATGTACTAGTAGCTTAGCAAGCCTCGTGTTGTTCGGAAAGAGTGACGTACAAAACATGGATTGCTTCGTGCTAGGGTCAAATCACATGTACATCAATGACTTTTGTCATTACAAGGTCTCGAGACATTTATTCCAGCTCTGGGCGACGCCACGCTTAGCATCATGACTTGTTGTCTCATTTGTTGAATTTACAAAGAAATTATGTACGTAATTCTCAAAAAAATATTAGCTACAATCTTATTATTTATGGGAATGTTAATTACAAGTAAAGACCTATGTCGCTTTGCAACTCTATGATCTTATGAGTCTTAGAAATTCCTCGCAGAAACACAAAGATTCTCACTTAACTCAAAAGTTGATTCCAACGCATGCAAGCAATTTACTCGGCTGCATAAACAAATTGTACATAAAAAGACACGGGACATGATGCAAATCACACGCTTTTATATCCTTTGTGAATGAAAACAGCTTTAATGTGGTTTGTACCGGTTTTACTATGTTATCCGTAAATTAATCGGTAGTATAGAATCGCTGGCTTCAGAAGATTAAAAGGTCAAGATTTCCACATATATGAGTTGAAGCCTCATTATCAATGATCCAAGAATCACTTCTATTTAAACTTGCCATGCTACAAGAGTAATGAATTAGAGCACTATATGAGAAATCTCTTTGCCCTGTCAGATTAGCTTCTTGATAGTTGTCAAACCGCCTCCTACGTGGTGCTTTCCCATCTCCTCAATCATCCCGCCTATCAAAGCCCGCCAATGTCAATAGTCTCCATATAATATCACCTCCTTCCAAATGACGATCCCCGACCTCGAGCAGTAATACATAGTGCATTATTAGCCATATAAGTTTCCTTCTGTACTTGATTATGCGATTATTATCCCTTGCAGCTTGGCTATTTCCTCTCAAGGATACCATGATCTCAAACAACCCGCCTTCAAATATTCTCTCCTACCATGTAAATCACATTTACGGAAATTTAATAAACCTTCCTCAAAATTCCTCCCCGGCAGAATCCTCGATAATCGTAGGTTGAAACTCCTCCTCGATGGCTGTTGCTCACTTGCAAATACGCATTTTACTGCGGACTCCTCTCTCGATTATTCATTATTTCCTCGACTCTTTTAACCGCATTAACTCCGAAACATTGATTTTCTCGCTCTCTACTTCTCCACATTAGTCACCATTGAATATATGTTCTCGATATAGTTGAAAACAGAATCCATAGGTCATTATTTGACTCCTAATGTGATCATATACCCCATTTAAGCATGTAAAAACTGCATAACCCACTTTCACCATCGCATACAACGATTAAAGCTTTATACATCAACTCATCCTTAACCTTTTCAATTTGTTATAGAAGCAAGAACATAATCAGACTCGCTTTTGCAATCTATAAATGTTCCCAAGCTCTGCTGCCACAACCTAGGTCCATTACTACCTCCATAATACTTTCTAATTTCTTCCCACAACCTAAAGATACGCTGCAAAGACAAACTCCCTTTCATTTCTATATAGTTTATCTACATAATCCATGAAATCAAGGTCGAATTGACCTTCCTCCACTGCTTATAGTTAGCATGATTTTCAGCTGGAGCTTCACTTCTCTCCATTTAGGGAATCCTTTAATTTATCCCTATTTCATCATCAGAGAAGGTGCTAATTGCCTACTTAATGATCACTACTAAGATTAAACTAGAGTAATCAACTGCAAAATAATAGATTATCCGGGGTTTAAATTTGAGCTTGCTCTACATTATTTTAAGCTTGATTTACTCCTTACTATTGAATTTCAAACTGCCATTTTTAAATTTTTGCAGCCTTATTTTAACAACCCGACGTCTCCGATTTTTCCAAAAATCGAATTATTGATTTAGATTTGATCACCATTTTGGTGAAGTTTGAGCTGGAAGGTCTAGAAATGGTGCGTAAAAACGGAAAAAGAATCTAATAAGCAAGATGAGTCAACGGCAGAATGTAGGGAGCAGGGTGTAGGAAAAGTCAAAGTTTGTTATTCAATTTATATTCTCTTACAAGTCATCATATATGCATTTATATGTTGTTTACTACACCTCACTTAATAATACACTTGGTCACGTGATCTACCTAGCTTAAGAACCCAATTCGGGGACCAATTCCAAATCCCTAATTCCTTGACTGCAAAGCAATAACTTTCCCCAAATTTATCAATCCTAAAATTCAACTCCATTCTAATCAATCAAACCACATCTAAATATAATCAACCATATTTATTGAAGGCTCACCTCTAATTTATATTTATTTTTTCCCCAATATTTCAGATTTTCTCTAATGTCTTTATTTTAAGAGTAATCTAAATGACAAAGAGATCCCCAAGTTTGTGTATCTTAACAATTCAAATCCATGAACTTGAAGAACACAAAACAAGAAGAATGCCCTCAATGGTCGCAGAATGTAGAGGTGAAATAAAAAACAAGACCAAACAAATTAGAGCTTAATGACACTCTCTGCCAACCTAGGTCTGTCTCCACTTACAGCACAAGCATTACTGCAGCCTCACTTGGCTTCGTAGCCTTTAAATAAGTCAAGAAAAATTATCTTTGTCATTTTTTCTGTGAGATTTCAACAATCGAACATTTAATTCTTATGCTATATTCTCTTTTTGATAGTATCATGACTTCTATAATATTTAGCCGTTGGTTAATTACGCTCTAAAAAAGTCAATGAGTAAATGAGAAGTAAATGGTAACGGTTAATAAAAAGACTGAAAGCACTTTTAGTAAGATCTAAAAAAGTGAATTAGGAGAATGATACTTGTGTTTGAATATCTACCATAAATTGTTAATAAAAAAGAAATGTCTACTACTATTATATACACTCAAGCAAGATATGTGTTAATCCTTACCGAATCTGGGCAGCTGGAAATCAGAGTTACATGATCACCCTACTCCATTCCCCGCCCATATGCACGCCAAGAAAATGATCACAAACATAACATAAGTTAACAAAGACATTAATAATAATAGAAATACTTGGACATCTTCTCTTCAAGTAGCCATTATAAGCCAGCTGGGACATACGCCGTAATTATGTCCGAAAGATCTCGAAATGATAAAAACAATAGTTGCAGTGGCTAACATTAAAATTTGGTACAGCTAGCGTAACGCAAGCAGGCATTTAATATCGCTCACATAAGTTAATAGCAAAACCAACCCGATTTATCACTTGTCGTCTCCACAAATTGCTGGGGGTGCTCTAAGCGCGTAAACCCGATCCGATGTACATCTAAACCGAAGATAAAAAGCTACCGATGAAACACATCTATGCAGACAAAATCATGTTCAAGAACATTTCAACTCCTACGTATATGACAAAACTACCGAAATTAAATTGCGTAAGCATGAATACGTGCACTGGCAATTGCCATCACTTTGGACCTTAACCTCACTAACTCGCATAACCGTAGTCTGCTTAAGGAAGTACTTAATGTTAGTGAATTAGCCTATAAAAACAAATTCAAACAAGCACAAATGTGGGATGTAACTTTCAAATTTAACATTGAAAAGGATAGAAATAAAAAACCGGTTCCTTTTCTAGAATACAACTGATGGTAAACATTATCTTTTAGTAAATCCCATGACATCCAAACAATGTTCTAGATGTACATTTCATCTCAACATCCTGCTTTTTTGTGGTGGCGGGGGGAACAAAAGAAAGGGAAAGTTTTACCTTGCTGCTAAATCACATGCCAGGGCATATACGAGGAAAGCAAAACAAGTAAAAGAAGTAAACCGGTACATTCCGATCGTAAATCAATCAACACACAACAATCCTATACAAACTACACGTAAACAATCGACGACGGACAAATACGTAGCATCAAGGTCTATCCCCGAAAATTCTAAATTCATTTGCAAGACTCGATATCTTTGCTTATATTAAATTTCCTACGCATGCAAAAATACCTATGTGTAAGGTTCTCCTCACGATCTAACGTAGCTTCATCAATTGAAGCGGATTTCCATTAATTTTTGGAATATGCTGCAAATGTCAAGTGACATAGTAAAATATGAGTGTCAACAATCAATTTCATGGTACATTAGCAACATGTTATTTCCATGGTTCATGAGTCAAAATCTATATTCTCTCGATTCTGTATATATGGGCTAGAATAAATCAAAATAACTCATTACACTACCTACGATTCTTATCAATTGTGAGATAGTAGATAGTGTTTGCACTTCACTACTGGGTCAATCCGGAAACAGTCTCCTTGATATATAGGGGTAAGTGTCGCTGCATTACCCCTACCTGCTTAAGCGAGGGAGTTCTCTCATAGGTATTGGGGGCACTTTATCGTTGGCCAGGATAGCAAGTTGCCAGCTATCTTGAAGATAACTCATGTGCTATTATTCTCATGTGAGTAACTACCCAAAACTAAATGGCATGATTGTTCATTGTGTGCCCTAAAAGTGTACTAGTAAATGTGTTCAAACAACCAACATAAATTCATACTCCCTAGTCCCTCCGTTCAAAATTACTTGTCAACCTCCCACAATTTTTTTTTGTTCAAAAAATTACTTGTCGCTTTCGCTTATGTAATATTTGGTAGATTTTCCTTTTGGGAACTATATTGAATTGTCATAGTAATTTTGGTAGCATCATTCGGGGTGGGATTTTATTTTTATTAATTACATATTGACAATGTAATACCACGGTTTTGTTAGCATCATTCGAGTAAATTTCATTACCATACACGACATTATCAAAATAGTACATTTAGGCAAGTGTACTTGAAAAGAAAAATGTGGAAGTTGATCAAAGTATAAGTAAAACATGATATTTAACAAATTAAAATTTTACAAAAACAAAATGCTTAAATGCATTAAAATTCATCAAAAAGTCACAGATGGAACCACAAAAAACATTGCACAAGTTGAAAAACTTAAAATAGTTCTAAACATAAGTCAAACAGAACAAAAGTTACTATCTCATGATAGGTGGTTTGTAGTAAAATTAATATGTAAGGGGGGTAAATTCTATACAATGATGGCTAACACTTTGGAACTGCTTGTCGATCACAGAAAAACTTGTATATCCAATAGTTAAAACAAGAAAGAATCCTCTATAAAATGATTTAAATCATTAAGTTGGTGGCAACGGATCAGTCACAACTCCGACACTAGACCATTTTGATCATGATGCATAAATCATAGATGGAGATAGACTGGTAGAAATAATAACTACCGGTATTGATATCATCTGGTTCAATCTTTTGCCAACTTCAATCTCAATATCATAATCATCTGCTAATTCCAATGAACAAGACCATTTCCGATTGAAGTTCTCGCCTTCAGGACTAGAACATGAATCAGATTGTCCAATATTCTCTACCTCCACATGGTCATTCACTACTTCTGCAATTTAACATGGAAGTGAGAATATGACCAAAACAATGGCCCTATATTATATTTAGATAGATAGTACGATTTGTTTCATTACCAAAATTGTAGCCTCCAACTTGTTGAGGATACCAATGATGTCCATAAGAGACGTCCGGTATACGATTGTTTCATATTTTCAAATGGGTTCAAAGAACTCGACAGCTTTAGATAGTTCCTCTTGTAGCGGATGTGTATTAGGCCTGGCCATTATTTTCATGTCGCTTCTCCGCATCATAATGATCTGGGAATACCGTTGATGATAGAGTTGATTATCCTGCATCATGGTTCCATAATAGCCTCAATTTTCATATGGATTACTATCAAATAGCCGTAAGTGCCCCACTTAACCACATCTCGACCTTTGCTCAAACGCTGCCATTAGATATGTTTCAACTCAAAACTAATTTATGACTAATGCTTGTAATGGACCGTTAATTACTCAAAATGATTAAAGAGTTTTGGTACAAAAAATTTAATGGTTCGACCAACTTTCACATGATTTGTCATAGCAATTAAAATTTTGTTCTAGATGAGTTAATTGAATAGCCTAGTAGAAAAGCCTCTGATTAAAATGGTTGTAGTTTGAAAATCACTTCATAGCAACAAAAATGTACCTGTTCAAGCACCATTTCTGTCAAACCCCGACATCATACGCACAAAAGCACAAACTAATGTGATCTAAAAAAAGGTAAAAATGAAATTGGATCAAATGACTGAAAAATCATTTTAAAAAAATGCAGATCACCCACCTAAGAATTTTTCGATGTGATGTAAAATGAAAATCTGAAAGAATGATACGGAGAATTAGAAATTGAAAGAATGGTGTAAAAAATATGTGAATATGTATATAGTCCGTCAAATGAAGAAGGCAAAAAGGTTGAATGAATATGGAGGAAAAAATGGGATCACACTCTGAATCGCACTCACTGTGTGTTTCTTCTTCAGACTTCACACCCTCGCCTCCATTTGTTTTATCTATGATATGTTTGACTGGGTTAATGTAGGTAAGCGTAAAATTAATAATTAATCTTAGATTGTAGGGAATGTAGGTGAAACTATTAAAAATATTATTCAATACCATTACTAGCTTAACGTAGGGTGAAACTATTAAAATGTTGTTTAAAAATTATTAAAATTTCAATCACCTCCTATTACAACAATATTTGAGGGTGAATGAATTTGGGGGTAATGTGAGTAAAACTATTAACCTGCATTAACTTAAATTAACCTATGTAAAATAAAATTTTGGTATCCAAATAAAGTGAATGTTAATATTAACCTATATTCACCCCAAAACAAACGGACCACTAGAGAAATAGATCTACATATATTCAGGCTAAGTATATTTCCAAGGCTTGGTTTGTAAGAGGCTTCTTCCACTTGCCCTCGCCGAGTGTAATGGCCCGCACTGCAAGTTAAAACGAGCTGCTGTGAACATGCGCTCGGTTGTTTAGCTTGTTGTTTGGTGACCAATCGAGCTTCCACGAAGCACTCTCAAACTTAAAAACGAAAGCACAATTTAAGAATGTACTTAAAGTTAACATGAGTGTGCATAACATGTGCTCGGTTGTTTTAACTTGTTGTTTGCGACTGTCGAGCCCATGACACATAAATTCAAACTTTAGTATATGAAGCCCTCAGATTTCTAGTTAATAATGGAATAAGTGGCAACATGCACTAGGTTATTTTTAGCTCGCCGAAAAATTGATCCCTAAACCCATCTTTACCATTCGCAAGCTATCGCAAATCTTCTTGGATGTTACTCCGCAGATTGATATTTACTGCCTTAAAGTCTCAAGATGTTATGCACGCCGTGTTAAACACTAATTTTCTTTACTCTCCTAATCCTCCAATTATAAAAAATGTGAGTTGTGTTTCTTCCATTTTCACATTACTAATTACTATATTACCCTTACTAAAATATTTCTATCGTGGAAAATATGTTTCTAAAATTTTAAAAAAAAGACTCCTATAACAATTCAATAATCAATAAGTCCCACTTTTAATGCAATGAATTATTCTACTCATACTAAATTTTTGTATGATAATTAATCAATTATAAATTAAAAAATAATTTTTCTAATCCAAAAATTACTATTAAAGAATATATATCTAAATTATTATGTGATATTTTGTATTACATTTCAATATTGAAATAAAAAGTGTCAAGTTGCTAAATCCAATACTCTCTATCCCCAATAGATTGTCAAGTGTTTAAATTTGGATTTTTCATGCATTAAATGTTAAATTCTAAATATTTTTATTTATGTTGTATAATATTTAAGTAAAAAAATTATTAAATAATAATAATTTCAATGTACTTTAATATTGACATTAAATTTTATTCAAATCAAAATTATTTTTTATCGATGAAGTGTACGAATTTTGTCAATTTGGAGCACTCCTAAATCAAGCATGACAATCATTTAGTACTTTAGGAATAATAGATTTAAATATTTATTTCTAGAATTAATTTTTCTATTATAACATGTTAGTTTTCATTCTTAAATAAAAATATATTTATTTATAAACTATAGATGCAATAATTAATTAGAGTTGAATTTAATATATGAAAGGAAATTTTAAAAAAAATCAATCTTTACTATTTAATATTGATTAGTAATTAGTAAACTAAATAAGAGTATATTGTCATAATAATACTTTTATTAGGTTTCACTCAATATGAAATATAATTCATCGATATATTATGTGTAAGTAATCCACATTATCGATGAATATTCGATGTACAAATCGGTACCTTCATTTTCTATTTGAATGACTTCGTATGTATCTTTTATATTGTGGCCTATTATTTATGTCAAATTTTAAAAAGTTATCATATCAATTCATATTAATCCCATATATACTATTAAGATTTAACTTTTTATTTAAAAAATTATTGCAATATATCATTTTTAAAGAGGTATGTCATCTTTATTCCATTGATTTCAATATAATTCATTTGGAGTATTTACATTCAACAAGCACATCTAATATGTGGCCTCTTTGGCTGTTTTGTTGGAAATCAATGAGAATTGATTCTTTATTGTGCCTGGCTGGCGACAATCAGAACAATTCATTTACCGGGTCGTTAAATGCGACATCGAACTTGTTCACCTTAAGAATGGCATATTACCAGCGCTGGTTCTCGCGATAATTTGGCGGGTTATGATCGATTGCTAGATCTTACCTATTAATCGTTATGGGCTGGGTCAGTAATTGGTCAATTATTATTATACAACTTACTATTATCCGAGCCTGGGCGTCACACACATACAATGATATTCGAATAATATTTCATGAATGAAATTAAACGAGATTCTTGTATACGAAATGTATTTCTAATATTTATATATTTGTCAAATATATATGTCGATGAACATCAATTGGTTAAACTTCTGTAAAGTTTAACTCAATTAAGAATTGAGATCGACGAATAACTTGATAAGCTATTGGGATAGCTTTACTCTCGTTAGTATTTTTAATTGACTATAAGTTAATTAAATGTAATAATCTCTACTCTCAAGAACTCATTATTTAATTAGAAGTTCTAACGGTCTAATTGGGTTAACGAAGCAAACTGATTTCTTAACGAGCGCAATTGGGGATTGGTATTTAAAGAGGCATTAGGGTTTTCATGAAACAAGAATCACAAACCTCCATCCCTCACAAGATATAGCCGCCTCTTCCGCTTAGAGAATTGGAAGATTTCATCTCCACCACTTCATCACTAAATCCCAAAGAAGTTCAAGCCGTTCGATTCCCCTCGTGTGCAATCTGTAGGACATCTCGTCGGTGTTGGATCAAGTATTGAGAGGATCTCGGTGGGGCTTTCAATGGTGGCACTACGTGGGGAATTGGGTTCAATCTGTCAAGAATGTAAGTTAAATTCTCGCATTCATATACATTTGTCATTTTATGTTTAGATTAATTTACATGATTTGAGAACTGGAAGTATGAATTGGCGTTTATCACGATTAAATTCATACTGGGATTCTTAAATAGCCGTAATTTTAGCCCTACACAAGTTTAACGTGATTTTATCTGGGCTTCTTGACAAGGCCGACATATTGTTAGTTACCTGATTATTTCATGATTTATATATTCAATTGATGAATATATAAATATGAGAAATCAAATCAATTTTAATATATACTTCATACATGGTCGAATCATCACTTCATGTGGCTGATTTTGATGATTTGAAATTTATTTAATTGTTTCATGAAACGAAAGTGATTAAAAATGATTAATTTGCATTTTAATTTTGAAAGTAGAACCTCATTCTCGATTTTACAGTGCGGTTTAGAAATTTCCTTGTAAATTCAAACCCGTATTCTCGAATTCTCTTCGAGGTTAACGCCCGGTTTTAATTTTGAATTTTTTAAGTACTCCAAACAATTTGTTGAATTTTTGATCGCTTTGGGTTTAATCGAAACGAAGCGGTTTCATTAAACTACCACTTGACGTGTTGAATAATGATATTGTTGATGTTCAAGAAAAAACTGTAATTTTTGAATTTTTTAGAGCCTCCAAATCATTTTACAAAAAGTTGCGATTAACTGAAAACTCAAAACCGAAATGAATTACCTGACGCCGAACTGGCGCGAACGTGCCTTCCGGGCGCTGCCCGGTGCCGAAATGGACGTAGCCCATTGGCCGCATTCACGAACCGGCCGGCGAAAGAAGTACGTAGCGCGGAGGTCGGGCGTTTTGCCGCTGAAATTGTCATTCTGCTTTAGAAAAACCCTAAATGTATTTTATGTAATTATTTTTGGTTTTAAAATTTATTGGTACTAATTTCAGTTTTAAATGTTAAATCATAAATTTTTTCATTATGGGCTACTGAATATATATCTTGAATGGCATTAAAATTTGGATTTATATTTCCCTTTCAAAATTATTTTCATTAATTGACAATTTTTTAAAATATTTTCATGATAACTTTAAATTTTGAGTTAATTACTTGTAAGTAATTATTCCATAATTTAAGAGGCTTGGCAATTATTGCAAATAAATTATCATTAATCATGTGGGAATATATTTAAATTTAAAATTTACATTAATTGATAATTAATTGTAAATATAATGGGTAATTAATTAGTCAATTATGAACACAATTATTTCATTTCATTTAATATATGTGACATTAAGTGCATTTATTTGTTTTAATATTTTGCCCATATATCAAGGTTATGGAACGGAATGGAGTGTACGATATGACCTCGCTGCTTTTTCCGTCTACGTATCGTATTGTTGTATTTGAATTACTTGAGTCATATTATTTTATTTTATTTTATTTTCTTGTTTCTCCCACAAGCTTGCATGCTGTCTAAGTCGATTAGTGTATTTTGAATTGTAATTCACACGGAGTCAAAGTGAGATTCCAAGCCGTAAGCATATCTAGAAATTGTGTCAGTGGCCAAATGTTAGCCAAGTTTTGAAAAACGTAATAGGCCTGGGGGTCATATCATACGCCTCCTTTGAATGTGCATTTACTTGTTTTATTTTTCATGTTGTACATATGCATGATTATGTGCTAACCCATTTGCAAAATAAAGTAGCACAATAATCTCACCAATTTAAAAATTTAAGCAACGACGGCCACCTTTAAAGTCGAGAAATCGGGTTGCATTATCCGGACACACTGCGGATGGCAGTGTTACAGTTTTGCACTTTCATATGACAATGGATCATGTTGTTGATTTCCACTAACGCCGCTGGGATTTCATTTATCATTCCAAGTAATTTTGGTTTAACGTTTTTAACCTACTGTCTGAGGATACAAAAGTCGGGTAGCATCTTGAAATGCAATCATACACAAGAGTTATGGAAGTTTTACATACTGGTTGATAAACTTACCATTATACCGAATTCAAAAAAGGTTGATTAAGCATAATAGGTCTTCATATCAATATATTTTCAGTGAGATTCAAGTATTAGTATTTTTACTACACCTATTTATAAGTGTTTAGCATGATAGTTTCATCGATCTCTTGTCTCTTTATTTACTTATTCTTGTAGAATTTTAACTGCTACCATTACAAATCATATAAAAACTGTCACGCAAGACTTGAAAAGTGTCGAATAACTCCTCGACGAGTGGTCTCTGAAATTTGAGAATTATTCTCAAGCAAAGAATCAATACGTATCAATGCAAGGCCTCCCTCGAAACTTAACAATGATATATAGGCCTCCCTACCTGAAAGTATCCTACAAAAAGCACAAGTCCGTTGTTGTGGATGTCCAATGTCTCATACTGTCAATATGGAACCTTCGTCAAATTCAATATGAAAAGGTGGCAAAGATATGACATATACCGCAACTCGAGGAATTATTCAAAAGGAAGCCTGCTTGGGAGATATGACAAGGTCCGCGCCTCGTGGATAGCAAGTCGGGGAACGACAGTGAGCCCCCCAAGTATCATTAAAATGATTGGTTTCGTCGATCGACCAACGTACGGGGTACCCGTTGTTCTCAAGAACTCAGTCATGATCTCATCCTCGAAGTTCTTCTGCATAAAATTTTCCTTTCGCTTTTGTCATGAACTTCACTATGCACAAGTTTTGAGTTATTCTAAATGAACCGCATAAGATGATCACGCACGTCGAGATTTGCACTGGGTAAAGACTAAAATTTCTACCTTTCCGCTTTGGTGGTCCAAACCAGTTAAGAAATTCAAGAAGGCAGAAGTTTACCAAAGAAAGCTCTGGGGGGTCTGGTGAATCCCAAAGTCGGGCCGGGATGCGGAACACTAAAAGGGACACAAAATGTCATTATTATGTGGGAACCTAGGTCACTCCTGGAAGCCTAATTCTCAAAGTAAGTTCGCCGTGATGATAGGAAGAATGGTCTCATAACCACTCAGCCTCGGTTGGGTATTGGGAGTGTTATCAAGTTTGTACAACTTCTAATTCTACTTCTGCGGGTGCTGCACAATCGTTGTGTTCTCATATTTGTCATAATATGTGAACCTCAAGTCAAGTAGAAGACTCCTCGAAGAGGGGAGATGGATTCACGTGTGGGGGAATGGCGCTGGCTGTCATGTTCTCAGTGATCCATCACTCCTGTTTTTGAACCTTTATCTCCGGGTTTACTATGTACCCGCACTCGTGAATATTATTTCCGCTTCTCGCCTTGAATAATGATGGGTTTTCATTTTCAATAGATCCCGATGAATTTAGGGATCACCGGTGAACGTGGGCAGTATTTGTACCACCTCCCTTCAAAATGGTCTATTCGCTTTGTACTTACGGACGTGGAAATACATAACATAAACTTAAACGGAATAAGCCTTAACGACTTAAAACCGTATATACCGCTGTATCACAGATTAGGTCATATTAACGAACCGAATCAAGAAAGTCAACTCCGTGGATACTTTGAAGGTTTCGACATTATGAATCATACGATAAGCGCCGAATCTTGCCTTTTAAAGTAAAATGACTAAATCACCCTTCAGCCGGATTCAAATGAAAGCGGCAAGTTGTATTTTATCGGGGATCATACACTGGCTAGCCGCTGGGCCAATGAACACATCCGCAAGAGGAGGTTATAACTACTTGGCATTTATCGATGATTACAAGAGATACGGCTCTGTGTATCCGATGAGACACAAACACGAGTCCTTTCAAATTCAAGTGAGTTCCAAAAATGAAGTACAAAAACCAATCAACAAGACAATAAAGATTCGTCCTAATAGAGGTGGAGGAATATTTTGAGTCATGAGTTCAATACTCACCTTTAGAGAGTGTGGTATTGTTTCACAACTCACCTGTGAACTTAACATAATGGTACGTCCTGGAAGGAGAACTCAACCTTCTCGAGCATGGTTCGCCTTACATGTTTCCATCCGATCTACCGGGGCCAATTTATGGGGGATATGCACTCTAAGCGAATAATTTACCTTTAAACAAAATGTCCAACAAGTCAGTAGAGAAAACTCCCCATGAACTGGTTCGGGAAGCATTCCCTGCTGGGTTTTCTCAGATTTGGCCAAGCTTATGTTAAGAGATAAAGGATAAACTTGCGCCCAACCGAGCAAATGCTATTTCATAGGATATCCAAAGGAAACAAATTGGTTACTACTTACCCAAAGCATGAGAATAAATCTTCATTGCTAAGACAGAGTGTTCCTGAAAAGGAGTATCCGTCGTATGACCAAGAGCGGTGTTCATCTTGACTAAGCCTGCTGATGAAGCACTGCTCATGCAATCCAGAAGACCGACGCACAAGAATTGGCACCTCTTCATAGAAGATCCTACCTTGGATCCACAAGAAGTAATGGAAGAACCAACTCTAGGAGATCCAACAGGATCGCCAACTAGAAATAGACGCGTTTCATCATTGAAAGTGATGGAGCCCACTTCTTATAAAGAAGAATGAATAGCAAGGATGTCGCATGGCAAATAGCCATGCAATCCGAGATGGATTCTAGCAAAATTCGTAACGTTTGGTCCTTGTTGGATTTACCAAACGGGTTCGCCCCCTATCAACGTAAATGGGTACGTAAGCAGTTAAACACGATAAAGCACGGGAACGCCGACATGTTTCAAAGTTAGATTCTGTAGCGAAAGGTTTCAAACAGTTCTGGGCGTGGACTAAGCATCTAAAACCTACTCGCTGCTGGCTATGCTTTAAATCCATCCGGAGTTAATCTTAGCTACGTCGTGATTTCATGACTACGGTAAATACATGGCAAATGGATGTAAAGCATCGCCTTCCCGAATGGAAATTTAGAGGGAGGATTTATATGGTGCAACCGCTTTACATGTCCTTAAAGGACCTAGTATGCAAGTTGCAAAGCGTGTCCATTTATATTCAAGCAGTATCCCTTTAGTTGGAATCTACGCTTTGATGAATCAATTAAATATTTTGGTTTCATCAAGAACGTAAGAGTCTTGTGTATACAAGGTAAATTGAGTTACGTATCATCTATAGTCCTCGTATGTCGATGATATACTTATCATTGGAAACAACGAGTTAACAACTTAGTCAAGGATTGGCCGTGGTAAACAAGTCCTTCAATGAAGGAATTTAGGGCGGCTAATATATACTGGGAATAAAGCATCCATCGAGATCGGGCCGTATATTAATTGACTTTGTCGATATGTAAATAAGGTACCGCAAAGGTTCAACATGAGTAATTCCAAAAAGGGTAATCTCCCCACGACATGGAGTTCAACTTCAGCGTGTTAATGCTGTCCCACTACTAGTGCCGAAGAATAAAATGAAGGATGTACCTTACGCTCACATAGGATCCATCATGTATGCCATGTTATGCACTAGACCCGATGCGGTCTTACGACCGAGTATAACCAAGAGATGCTCAAGCTAATCCAGTAACCACTTGATTAGTAGTTGAAGTGCATCTTCAAGTATCTCGAGAAGAACTAAAGATAAGCTTTGGTATACGCGGAGATGATGAAGTTAGTAGTCACCGCAAGTACACCGATGCTGGCCAAATCGATGTAGACGACTATCGCTCCTTAGCCCGTATGTGTTTTGTCTCAACGGTGGAGCGCATTCGAGGAGTTCCAAGCGTAGTATCATGCCGATTCCTACCACGTAATCTCTAGTAGACATCGCAGCTGGCTCAAGCCGCCAGTTAAGCATGCCGATTAAGAAATTCGTGATCGAGCTCGGGCAGGCATCTAGCATCAGGGACCGCTTGAGTTACTTTCCGCCAATATCGGGGCACAGCTCAAGCTAAAGAACCCTTTGTTATCATCACAACCAAGCATCTATTTCCGTAAAAATATCATCACCTAATAGAGATATGCTTAATGTGTTATCAAAGTACGAAGTAGCAACAGAGGCCAGAATGTCTGGCCGACCCCCTTTACTAAACCACTAAATCAGTAAAAGCATGATGGGTACGCAGCCGAACATATAGGGTCTTGTGACAAACGTCGCAAAGGGCGCAAGTAGTTGCCGGGAGTCAAGATGTATCCATTGTGTGCTACGTGAACAAATATCTTTATTATCATTGCCTTTTATATTCGAGTATATTTAATATCGCCTATATGTTTATATTTACATATAATATACATGTATTGTATCCCTCGATGAGTGAAAATTAAAATCCTAGGAAGGTCTATGTTTCCTAGAGCGGCAACATGAATTGTTGATTATACTCTTTCAAGCCTAAACATGGTGATAGCCAAAGGCCTCGTCGATGTCGATAGTTGTGGCGAAGCATTATATGACTAACACGGTGTTTTGATTAGTGATCAAGATTGATCACGCATCAAGCAGTGATTCAGATCAATACTGGCCGGTCCGCGACCGAGCCGCATGACCGAAAAACGTAATCTTACAAGAGTACGTATATCTCATGGCCCTATATTATTTGCTTAGAATTTGTGGTTCACAATTCTTAGACCTATTTATATATAACTATCTCGTGTTATATAAGCTCTCGTACTTTTGACTATGATTCCAACGCCCCGCCTTAAGTGTGATCATAACGGCATATTGGTCACAAAGGAGTATAACGATAGATGTTGATATATTGGATGGATTTATCCGTCCTGATATACAAGGAAGATCTCGTGCCTCTGCATACGCTTGGTACCGATTGGTTTGGCTGGACGCCATAATTGCTTTAATATTCGGCCCATACTCGAGTAAAGAAAGTTGTGGGTGTTTCTTATGACACACTTCTTATGGTTAGCCTACTTACTGTAGATCGCGCGATAAAGGAATTGTAAAGTAATCGGCCCATGCTGGGAGCGTTGAATCAATGAGAATCGATTCCCTTTATTGTGCCCGCCGCGAAGCCAATTTGCGGTATCAATTCATTTACCGGGTCAAGTTAAATGTGATTATCGGAACTTAGTGTTCACCTTAGTAATGCAGGTATATTACTAAGTAAGGGTTCTCATGATAATTTGGGTGGGTTAAGCGAGCGATTGCTGATCGCATTATTAATCGCTATAATAATAGTACTGGTCAATTATTATTATTATACAACTTTACTATTATCCGAGCCTCAAGGTCACACACATACAACGATATTCGAATAATATTTCATGAATGAAATTAAACGACTTGTATATCGAGAAACGTATTTCTCAATATTTATATATTTGTCAAATATATATGTTGATGAATATCAATTGGTTAAACTCGCAGTTTAATTCACTCAAGCATCGAGATCGGCGAATAACTTGATAAGTTATTCGATAAGGACTCGTTAGTATTTTAATTGACTTGTTAAGTTAATTAAAATAGAACAATTCACTAGTAACTCATTATTTAATTAGAAGTTCATAACGTCTAATTAAGTTAACGAGTTAAACTGATTTCTTAACGAAATATTAACGGCGGGAATTTTGGGATTTGGTATTTAAATGGGATTAGGCTTCGCGAAACAAGAATCACAAAAACCTCCACCCCTCATGTGATATACCGCCTCCTCTCTAGAGAATCGGAAGATTTCATTCGCCAAGTAATCTCGCTTGTCAATGCTATCGAGAGGATTCGGTGGGCTTTCACGCGAGGCACTACGCTTGGGAATTGGGTTCAATCCGCTCAAGGTAACAAATGTAAGAATTTCGTATTCATATATTTGTTGGGTTTTATGTTTAGATTAATTTACAGTTATTTTGAGAATCCGAAAAAGTATGAATTGGTGTTTATCACGATTAAATTCATACTAGATTCTAATGCTTTGTGTGGCTAAAATTGAGAAAATTTCATAAAAAGTTCTTGATATTATTTAGTTTTGTATAAATATTATTAAGTCAATCATCAATTAAAATATGTTAAAATGAATACATAAAATAAAATTGAATAGTGAAACTATAAATAATTTATACTAGTGATCAATACATAAAAAACACATAATGCGAATTCTTTTATTATACCTTTGAAAACGTAAGAGTAGTAATGGGTAACAAAAACTTTTAAATTCATTATTAAAATAATATTATTAACAAAATTATAAGGATCATATAACTATGAACAAAATGAATTATGTAATGTAAATCAAAAGTATACTTATAAATTTATGTTAATAGTTAATACTTTATTTATTATCTCAATTTAAATGTCAAAACATAAAATACTTAAAGGCAAATGCACGTACATTTACTAGCATTAATAAAAAGATGAATTACAAATCAACAATTTGATATTGAGTATATGCTATACACTGAAGGTTTTTCTATATTAATATTTAACATAATGAATTACTTAAATAATTTGACATTGTAATTATTTTAATAAAATTAATATAACTGAAACAATTTGACATTAACAAATTCATTATGTAAAAATAATTTAATATTATAATCATTATGTAGGATTATTTAAATTCATGAAAACTAAACATAATATATAAGAATCTAAACATGATGAATATTATAAATGTGGAAAATTAACAAAAATATAAACATTCACTTTAACATTATGAACTTCAAAGATAAACAATAAAAAATAATATAAATAACTAATACAAATATTAGAATGCATTAAAATTAAGATAATAATTTGAAAATACAAAAAATATGTCCATCGCATGCACCACACACTGGAGTGGACAACAAAAATGATTATTATACACTAGTTTTTGGACCGAGTGTACACGTATAATATATAAGATTCTAAACATGATGAACATTATAAATATGGAAAATTGACAAAAATATAAAAGTTCACTTTAACATTATAAACTTCAAAGATAAACAATAAAAATAATATAAATAACTAATAAAAATATTAAAATGCATTAAAATTAAGATAATAATTTGAAAATACAAAAATATTCAACAGACACCACAAGTCGGAGTGGGGATAACAAAATGTTTATATTATACACTAGTTTTTGACCGAGCCGCATATGACATTTGTTGACCAAAGACACACTACACATATTGGATTTATAATTGCACATTCTAATAATTACTTAATACAAAATTTCACAAATTAATTACCCAAAAAAAATATATTAATTATTTAGGACAATAATTTAACTAATTAATGTTTATAAAACAAAAATTAATTACATAAGTAATTTACATAAATACTTACCGAATTATTTTCGAACGAATTCATGAGAAAATAAAGTGATATTTCTATTTTCAATTTTGAAAGTGAGTAAATATTTTCAGATTTATAGACTTTGAGATTAATTGTTCGAAAAATTAAGTAGATGGTAAAAATATGTTCTATTTATATCCAATTTTCAATAACTACCATAATTAATTTCACTCAACCATATTTGTACTTTCAGAAATTAATCACCCAACCATACATAACATCCAACCCAATGTACATAGCCCATGCTCAACATTAGATTCAGTGTGTCGAGTACGAGCATGTTCTCATATTTCGTATACACATGGTACGATGGGTTTAAGACTGAGTATATGCTATACACACTGAGTTTTTCTATATTAGTATTTAACATAAATGATTTACTTAAACAATTTAACATTGTAATCATTTTAATAAAATTAATATAACTCAAATAATTTGACATTAACAAATTCATTACGTAAAAATAATTTAACATTATAATCATTATGGTGATTAAACTATGAAAACTAACAACACAATATATAAGATTGTAAACATGATGAACATTATAAACATGGAAAATTCTTAAAAATATAAACATTCACTTTAACATTATTAACTTCAAAGATAAATAATAAAAAATAACACAAATAACTAATAAAACATTATAAAAAAAATACAGTGTAATATGTCCAAATGCGATGCACCACCACTGAGCCGAAAAACAAAATGTTTTTATTATTCACTGGGTTTTGGACCAAGTGTATACAACGTGTGCCGAATTGGTTGACCAACACACACCACACGTACTGGATTTATAATTGCATATTTTAATCACTACTTAACATAAATAATTTCACAAATTAATATAACATAAATAATTTCACAAATTAATTACCCAAACAAAATATATTAGTTATTTAGGATAATAATTTAACTAATTACTATTTATAAAATAAAAAATAATTTAACATAAGTAATTTACATAAATACTTACAGAGTTATTTTCGAATGAATTCATCAGAAGATAAGGTGATCATTTTTTGTTGTTTGCCATCGACACTCGAGAATCTGCCATAAAGAATTTGGTCCGATGTTCATCGACATTCGAGAATCTTCTTTTTAATAAAATATATTTATGGATGATATCGAACAGGTTTAACTATTAACCGTTATGTTTTATCATTTTTCATTATTAATGGTTTGTTCATCGTTATTTTATAAATGTTAACATGAATTTTAACATTGGCCAAACATGTTTGTAACTAAATAAATATAACATTCTTAAAACATTAACATGAATAGAGAACAACAAAGTTAATTTTTTTAGCTATTATTAAAAAAAAGGTATGGTTGGCTGTTATCAAATTGCTTGGCGAACATACATAGTGTACGCTCGATTTTAATTCCGTCGTGTGTTCCATACACTCGGATACACTTCCAGCGATAACATCTTTTATCCAACCTCTTTCCAAGCGCGTGATGTGTCTGCTAAATAGCAAGGCGATAATTGTAAGAAATATGAACCTTGGAAATACAGTGCGTTAGTTACCCCTATATTCACTTAAACTTACCCTCAAATCATGAACTCTCAAAAACAAGGGTAATGAAGGTGAATGTTATTTTTATGCTTAATGGTAATGCTCTGGCTTATAACACGTTTTCAAAAATATTTAAAGATTCGATCACACATATTTTAAAACGACTCCTTCCTCGATTAAATATAAGTTTTACAATACGTCCCACTTTGGCCATTCTATCAAACGAATGTTAAGTTTGACTTTTTGTAACAAATTAATAAGGGTAAAACTGTCCAACACTCATTGGTGAGATAAAATTTCAATTTTAATAAATTTCGAGGTAAAATATTTATCTCATCCAAATATTAATCTCATTCAAATATTTTATTGAAGTTAATAATCTCATTCAATTATTTACCCAAAATATTAATAGAATTGAAAAATTATCCTAAATGTATAAAAAGCACTATCCTAAAATATATTTGACTTTTTTCACTTTTCAAGTAACTTCAAAATCTATATAAATATATGTCACATTTAGTTTCTTCTGTTTAGATTAGTTCCAAGTTTAATAAAAAATGATAAATGTATAACATTGCTTATTTGAACATCTAATGCATTGCATCTATATCTTTGTTCTAAGTTTAAATTAAAGTGTCAATGAAATTTAATGTGTCATTTTTTTGTTTGTTTGGATTAGACACCTAATAAATAAGGTAATAATTCGCACAAGTATCCGATCATCATCATCCGACGTGTCAATTGAACTCTCCTTAAATTTTCTTCAATCAAAATCAAAACTTTAGGCAATAATTCAATCACCAATTTCTTCTCATTACCCACAATTTTCCAATCAACCACAAGTTCACCAAAACCCACAAAATAATGTTGTTCAAAAATACTATAATAAGCATTTGAAATATGTCCAAAAGCTAAAACAGCTTGCTCAGATACCAAAATTAGGACCCATGAGAGTTGATCATATGAAGCATTTGAAGTTGAAGCTAACACATCACGACATAATGGAAAGTCAACGATTTTGACTTTTAGTTGATTTTCTGAAATCGAAGAATTTGGGACAAGTGAAAGAAGGGTTGCCTTTATGGAGAGAGATGCGAGAGATATATTTCTGATTTCTAAACTTATTTTGAAATTGAAAGTAACAAATGAATGAAATTATTGAAGTGGGAATATGGGTAATAGCTAAGGTATTATTATCGAAAAAATTATTGGAGGATTAGAATTAGGTGCTTATTAGGGTATTTAGATCTTAAGTTATTGATTTGGATTCAAGAATGGATTAAGATTGAATTGGGGTATTTTCAAAATTGAAGCTAGCATTTCGGCGAAAAAGCAAGAATTAATGCTGCTGACGAGGGTCACGCAGCCCATAATATTAGCATGCACAATTTATTCCCGGATTTGTAGCCCTTTTTTTTTTTACGTAATTTCGGTTTTTGTTTACTTTTTGATTTCGTCCTTTTATTTTCACATGCATAATCTATTTTGGACTTGTACCAGTTTTTTTCTCTTTCAGTTTTTGTTTCTTTTTTTATTTTATGCTTTTATTTTGACTTGATATTGTCGTATGAAGACATTTATTTTCTAGAATATCATCAAACAAAGGATGATTGTATGGAGATTCTGTGTTTAAATATCATAACACTAATTAGTATGGTTTTCTCCATTTTTATTATTTGATTTTTTTTTCTTTGAAATACTTTTGTTGATATTCCTTTGTTTATCCTTTTATTATAAAATTAATGGATGAATTTGTACAAGTTAGATTATGCACAAATAACTACTTTAACATATTATTGATGATGATGCTTATGTGGTGTGTTTATAAAATATCATAGTATTTTGTACTTATTTGCGTTGGTTTCTACTATCAAATTCCAAAAAAAGTACTACTTGTCTTTACATATTTTGGTATCCCTCTATTTGAATCTTCACAGAATTAAATAATGCTTTAAAGTTAATTCGTCAATTAAAATAATACCGCTTACATATGGAAATGCAATATCAGTGGCTACTAATATGTGGTATTTTAGATTAGAAAATGGATACCACTACATAGTTAACATGGGTATTACAAAATACTAATGTGAAAATGGATACTACTACATAGTTAATATGTGTATTACATAATACTAATGCTAATCATATTTATAAAGGATGGTCCAACGATGCCTGCCTTATCTTTCTCCGGATCTCGCTATCCTGTGGAACAGGAACACAATGTTAGTGTCTGGCTAATCGCAATTCAATCCGCCTGTCGCTTAGTGGGATCCTCAACTAAAGTAGAAATACCATATGTATAAATATAATGGAATGATGTTAGATGAAAGATAATAATCAAATCATTGTAGGTCTAGACCACATAGTTTTCCTACGATCAATATTACTCCCTCCATCCCACAAAAATTGTCCACTTCTTTTTATTGTTGTAATTTTTAAACATTGACCTTATGCATATTTATTTGTGTTGTATAATATTTTATAAAAAAAATATATCAATGAAAAAAGTTTGAAATGTATTTTTCATTGATATAGTTTTCATCAAGTATTATACAATAGAAATAAAAATCTACTGTCAAAGTTCAAGAGGTATAACAAAAAATCAAAAGTGGATAATCTATGTGGAATAGAGGGAGTACATTATAGTGAATTCAACAAATATGCATCAAAAGTATATTTATTCAATGTTATTAGAAAGCTCATATGAATGTCAAAATTGTTGGGTTCATATCATGTTTTGCTAAATTTTGAAATTCCATCATTACTTTTAAAACTTTTCAAGGTTTATCAAACAAAATCATGTTGTATAAAACTTCTTATGAAATCCCTCTAGGATTTTCGATATTAAAAATAACAATTAGAAATAAATTAAAGCCATGATTCTCTGAGCCAATATAAAAATAATAATATACAGTGGTAATGCGCTTCTTGAGGATGTTGCGGCGAGAATATATCGAGGAGGCTACGATCGATCAACGTACATTGTCTCTAAGAATATTCACTTAGCATTATGAATAAACCCCTCAAGTGAGTTTCTTAGAGCTGCTTTTTAAGATAAGCGGGAAGAGATTGGGCAAAACATCTAATGAGAATTTTCACCTCTTGCTCGACCAAGAGGAGAAAAGAGGGAGAGAGAGAGAGAGAGAGAGAGAGGGAGAGAGAGGGGATTTTTTGCTTGCCTTTTATAAAAGATGAGAGTGAAAACAAATGAATGGGCAATTTTGTCATCAGCAGACCACTTTTATAGGCTTCCTGAGCCTAAAATTTGGAATTCTCCAGTGATGTGAGACAAAACTCTTCCGCGCCTTTAGCCTGCGCGCCAGGTCGCTTATGACTCTATGAAGTGTTCTAGAATCTTCCCGCTTAACTTTATCAGTAAAACGAGGCGTACTTATGTTAAGAAGAGGAAACGTGGAACACTCCTTACGTTTTATCCACTTACTCGTCATGGAATTTTGGCTCCAATAAATCCATATAGTTCCATTTTAAACCCGGAAGTTATAATGCGTATTATAGTTAGATTTAAGTAATTGTGTGTGACCTCTTAGGCTCGATGGAAGCAATAGCGATATATTAATTTATGTTAACCCGAACATCATATTAATATATAAATTATAATTAGACTACTACTAAGCCGCGTGTAACCCACAATATCCCACATTAGAGTTATAATATATTAATTGACTAAAACAATTAACATATATCGAACTTATAACTTTAAATGTAATAATCGGTTTATTACAATCTAATTGTTCAATGAACCTTATATTTATGAATCTAACATCTAAAAGCTATTTCAGCATGATCCCTACTTTGCCGTTGGGTATTTTTTAAGCGATTACTTTACTAATTGATTACACTCTTTACATGATTCCTAAATAGCGATTTCCAGCAGTCGAGCTATGGTAAGATATGTATCATCATACTCTTGCACTTGTACTTTTATTGGTGGTATGAAGTGATGTGATCTCGGAGTCAAATACGAGGTTGGCTTGACAATCACCATTAGTTCTCAGGCTAGAAATCTAGGCCCATGCGGTATGTAGATTCAAATGCTTGTGTACAAGATTTACATTGCTTGTAGTATATAGAACTCAAGTCTTTTTATAATCCTCATTACGGAAGATGTTTAGGCAGGGTCAAGTACATTCTGCGGCTTGTAAAGTGAAACGGTCATTTTCGAGGTCTAAGAATAAGCCATTTAACGTAGGATTACATGAAAACTTTGGCAGGGACGATATCAAATCTTCTAAGTTTCTGTGGTCGATGTCTAGTATCACGGTTGAAACCATTTCAATCCATATATACGTGATTGAAGCTAGAGTAATAATTGTCCACTTCCGATCTGAGAGAAAGCATTGATCGGACAATCAACTCATACTAATGATGGTATTTTACTCGATAGTAAAACACACCGATTATGGACCATAATATCATTGTCTTTTTGGCTTGATAGATAGGTTTCTTGTTTGAGTCCTTAACTCCAAAGACTTCTCTAGAAAACTTTATACTATATATGGAATAAATTGCATTACTCATGGTAATGATACATATATACATGTGTATAAATCATAGTTTGAATAACAAATGATATATATATTATTGAATTTTTGAAGCTTAAAATTCGAGCATTTTCTTATAATTATTTATGATATATATTAAGAAAAACTACCTCCCACTAAGACTAAGACCACTCAAGCATGTTCTAAGACCAGTGCTATACATGTGTTTATCATCAAGCACACTTTGAGATAATGGTTTTTGTTAAGGAGATGCACACTACATTATCATCGGTCGGAACCTTACATATCCTAACATCTCCTCTATCGGTTATCTCCCAAATAAGATGATACTTTTTGAGTACATGCTTGGATCTATGATGTGATCTTGGTTCCTTAGCTTGAGCTATTGCCGAGTGTTATCCGCAATATAAGCTCACTTTGGACCTTGATCTTCAGGTCTTACTCAGGATTCACTCACAGAATTTCTTGATCCGGCCAGCTTCGCTTGCTTGACTTTAAACGCATGATGATAGCCTTTCGACTTACATTTGTCGAGTGGAAGCTCTGATTACTTACTATTGCACGAGACACTAAACCACGTTCGGGCGGAATACATTAACCCGGATTAAGATCGACTATCGTCTCTATCGATTTGAAGCGCTCGGTGTAACCACTATCAACCAACTTTCGTTATCACCGCGTATACTAGGGAACATATCTTTAGTCACTTCGTAAGTAATTAAGTAAAGGTCTTCCACAGGCGAAAAGATCGATTGATTTTCACGGATATGATTGGTAACGACATTACGCTCAAAGCGTATGATAAATGCGGGTGTACATAACATGGCGATGCGTGATGGATCCACATAGGTACGTCGTAAATAAGTTCAGCGATCCTTTTCTCGTCATTCCCTCGTTTGTGGGACAATCGGGCAGTGAGAGTAATACCATGTCTCATGGGGAGGTTCCACTTTCTTGGAATTATCCATCTTAAATCTTTTTTTAACACTTTGTATTATAAGTGTTTTGGCTCGATCAGTGTATACAGATCGTCTATGTGGATTTTAATTCAAGAATGTATTGAAGGAGCTTCTCACCAAGTCTTTCATGAAACACCCTCATGGCCAAGATTTGATAGATTTAAGCATAGGTAGCCAATAGATTTCTATGATCATTATGTAAATATACTTTGTAATAACCCGTTCTGGCACCAAGATTTTATTAAATTATATTTAGCCGATCGATTGAGTGGAACCGGAGATGATATATATAATTTCATAATGAAATATCGATATATCGGAGCCGAGTATGAAAATGAATAGTAACACACATATGCTTGAAGGTACTTACATTTGAAAATCGGTTTCATTGGATTTAAGAAATGCAGGGGAAGTGGAGAAATTAGCTTGAGCCGAGCGGAACTTAATTTTTCCCCTACAAATATCTACTTTACTTGCTTGACTATTCATCATCTTCATCCAAAACCCATCCTTTCCCCGTTTGGCGAGATTCATTCCCCCCCTTTGAAATTTTTTTCTTCCATTTCTTCGATTAACTTTTTGGCTCGAAAAGGCGTTAAAGTTGATTTTAAATACGTCTCACCGACATTCGCGTCTACCGAGGGTAAGAAGTTTGAAGATTTGTGATGTTTTTCTTAAGTTTTTGGAGAGGTTGACTTTAGTTGACTTTTTGGTTTTGAATTTTGAAAGTTTTAAATGGTATAGAAGTATCATCTAGGCTTGAATTATGTGTTTGGTAGTGATTATAATTGATTTTAGGGGTTAAAATATCTTGATTGGGTTAGTTGACTTTTAGGTTGACTTTTTCTAAACTTCTTTAAATTGTATTGTGATGTTTTGGGATCTTAATATAGTTGTTTTGGAGTATAGGTGGATGTTTGATGTTGATTGGAAGAGAATATTATGATTTAGGTTTTTGTAAGTGAGTAGTAATTGGGTTTTGAATTTAAGGTTGATTGTTGAATGATTAGAAGTTGTTTAAAGTGTTGGAATTAGGGTAGGGGGAGGGGGCCGCTTTGTTTTGTAGTGATTTGGAGTGGTTGGAATTTTGTTATTTTTTTGTGTGGATTAAGCGGCGTAGTAATATTATCACCTGGAGTTGTTAAGTTGGTAACTTTAATTGTTATAAATTGGATAGTTAAAATACTAAAACGGGGTTATGATTGTAGTAAGTAGTAATAGTATTTTCGGGTGTTTGTGATTGGCGTGGAGGCGTGAAATGCTTGGGTGAGTGGGGCGGGCGCTATTGTTGCCTTAGCCAATGTGAGTATTTATCTCACGGGTGTTGATTAACTACTTGATTGCGGATATGTGTATGTATATGATTTTGTGTCAAATTGTATGTTGAATATGAATTGTTAGTTGAGTTGTTGGGTCAGTCGTGGTTTAAATGAGTCGTATGGGTGCTTTGAGGTGATGTCGAATCGTATTAGGATGAGTTGTATATGAGTTGATGATGTATATTTGAGTTGTATTATCGGTATTTCCCATATACTTGTTATAAAGGGGGTATCTTTAACCGTACCTCGTTACGATTCGGTGATAAAACATGTCGACGGGCATAAGTTTTCCACGAGGTTGAGATTGATTATATGCGCATTAGTTGGGGAAATCCGGATTTATATTGAGTTGATAAAGTTGTTGAGTTGATTGAGTTGTTGAGTTGATAAAGTTATTGAGTTGATTGAGTTGCTGAGTTGATAAAGTGTTGAGTTGATTGAGTAGTATTATAGTTGACGATAGAGTTGTGGACTTGGTTGGATTAGTTGTTAGTTGTGATGTCGTACTTGTCGGTTGATAGAGTAGAGTCGAGAAGTTGTTGGGTATTATTGCAGTCTTTCTTGAAATGTACGAATGTTATTGTTGATTGCCATTATTTTGGAATGTTTATGATAGTGACGAATTTATGAGCAGCTATGAAGCTGGATGAGTGAAAGTGCTAATGTAGCATTAAAGTAACACGATCTTAAAGTTGAAACATAACATGTACCTACTTATCTATTTTATGCGGGATTAAGCGCTGACCATTGTGCGTGATTGGGGGTTAATTTCCTTTGTTGGGGAGTATATTCACTAAGCCGCGGCGCACACCCGCACCCGTATGGGCGGCATTTTCAATGCTAGGTTGTGATTGGTCTTGTTATGGATTTTCGAGGCTTGTTCGGTGATGGAAGTGTCTTAGAGCCTTGGTGAGCGGCGGGTGGCAGTTGATCCTCACAATCTCGTTGTTTTTGGATTGTAGTCGATGGATTTATATTGTTGTTATTTTTGATATTTCTAACTATTGTATGTTGAGTATGTTATGCGTGGGAGATTGTTGTATATCGGTTGTTATTGTGTGGTTAGGAAACACCCATGATGGATTCTTTTTTCTTAAAGGGAGAATTGTTCTTGTCCGTTGTATATTGTTTATTGGGTTGTTTAGGGCCCAGTGTCTTTTGAATTTGGGTCATCCGTACACGATTGAGTGACTGCGAAATTGTGTCAAGATTTGGAGCTGATTGGCTCTCGGGCGTATGACACAGGCCGAATTAGGTACAATTTTGGTATCGGAGGCGTGGAGTTTTACCGGATTATTTGGTTATGCAGTATTGGTTATGTGCCTAGCGTGTGTGTTTGTTGGTACGTGATGGTTGAGTCTTTTTCACGGAGATCTAAGTGCTTTCTTTTCGTTTTACGGTAGGCGTGAAGGATGCTACCCGAGTATTAGAGACACGTAGAGGGATCGTACGCGAGGGGTACCGTGGTAGAGCGAGGGGGTACTTTCGAGGGGTAAACTAGAGGTAGTAGAGCGTGCCGGTAGAGTTGTGGGGCGAGTAGGCCGATTGTGGGCAATGAGGTTCCGGAGTACACCTTGATTCCCGGGTCCGATCACATTGCTCGGGATGATGAGTTACATGTTAGAAGGGGCCAGTACATGGGCAGATGGCATTTCAGCGAGAGGGTCGGAAGTAAGCTCTTCGACCCGTTTCTGAGAGAATCCTCACAGAAGTTCTTTGGAGTAGGTACACCCACGTCGAGGGGATCATTCATTAGAGACTTGGAGACCATATTCGAGCCGATGGTATTGGTGGTAGTCGAGATTCGCCTAGACTTAAGTGCTCGCGGTGGGTAGGGTAATCTCATTATCTACGGCATTGCTAGAGGGGGAGGATCCGGTGTCTTGGGAGTGACAGCAGCCTTGTTAGGAGGAGTATTGCATGAGTACTCATATATGGGTGCTTAGGGATCGATTTTGATGACTCGGGGTGTCGATACATTTGAGGAGTACGAGGGACGATTTAGTGAGTTATGTCCTTCTTTCAGTATGCACGCCCGACGAGGAAGTAAAATTTCCGCGAGGTTCGTGATGGGTTGACATGGGAGATCCGCCACCATATATCATTGATGACTTTCACCGGTTCCCGAGTTGAGGAAACTATTGCCTTTGAAAGTTGAGATGGAATTAGGCTGAGCACGAGGTAGAGAGGGTCGAGAAGAGGTACGGCCGAGGCGTCGGCATGGGTGGATCATCACAGTACAAAGTTCGGGAGGAGAACAGCTCGGCCAATTAGGTCCGGCCAGTCGTCGGTGCACCCGTTCGTCCGAGATATTCCTAGCTTCTTCTGGGTATGCAGCCAATCTAGTGGATCTCGGTATCCTTGAGGTTCCGGCGATGTCAGATGTTTCCTTTGTGGGCAGATGGGTCATAGAATTGAGGATTGTCGGGAGAGAGAGATGATGCTTTTTGATGTCGGCGGTGGTCACATTGCGAGGGAGATTGTCCTCACGATGCCCAGTGGGTGGAGCGATTACATCTTCACCCGGTAGCGATCTGCGAGGTAAGATGCGAAGGGAGCAAAGAGGATGATTTGGGGGCCGTCGAGGTCGAGAGTCGCGGAGGAGTTGGAGGCACTCTTGAGGAGCTTAGTGGTAGCGACGGAGTCTTTATTTGGTCAATCACGATTCTTCGGCGGGGAGGCGTGCGTACTCCCAGGATTGTGACACGTACCTTGTTGTTATATGATACATAGACTAGGGTACTTTTTCGATTTTGTTGATATCTTTATGTCGAGAGTCTTTACTTGTTCCCCACTTAAATATTATGCGGTTGGGAGGTCGGTTGAGTTAGACATGTATATAGAGATTATGCCCAAGAGTGAGTAATCGATTGTTAGTGTGGATCTACTTTCGTTTGAATTGGTAGATTTTTGATGCTTATCTTGAGAATGGGTAGTTGGGAGACATCCTTGAGTGGCCACCGCAGGAAGATTATTTGGGTATGGGATATGTGGCCGACTTGGAGAGAGGGGAGAACATGTTAGAGGATGTGCGAGTTGTCCGTGGTATGTATCGATATTTTCGGAGGAGTTTCGGGTTTACCACCGGAGAGAGAAAGTGGGTTGCAATTGGAAGTAGTTAAAGGGGTACTCAACCACGATCTACATTCCTCGTATAGAATGGCTCTACTTGAGTTGAGAGGATTGAAGACTCGATTCTTGAGGAACTCTTGATAGGGGTTAATCGAGGCGAGTGTTTAAGGTAAGTGCGCTTGATTTTGTTTGTGAAAAGAAAGATGATATACGTTGAGGTTGTGTATTGATTCTTTGGAAGTTGAATAAAGTGACTATCAAGAACCGTTATCGTTCTTTGAGGATAGATGATTTATTTGACCGATTGAGGATGCGAGTATTTCGAAGGTGATTTGAGATCAGATGCTTGCCGATTCGAGGATTAAGGAGGGTGACATTCAATCGACCTTTCTTGAAATCGGTATTATCGGCACTATGAGTTTATGGTAATGCCGTTTGGGTTATTATTACCAGCAGCGTTCATGGATTTAATGAACCGGGTATTTGGGGAGTTCCTGGATAAGTTCGTGATTGTGTTCATTGATGATACGATTTACTCGGTAGCGAGGGAGGTATAAAGAGAACTTGCGGATTGTGTTAGAGACATTGAGACAGCACCAGTTGTACGCTAATTTTAGCAAATGTGAATTTTGGTTGAATGATTCACAGTTCTTGGGTAAGTATTATATTCGGTGAAGAAGGTATTTGTGTAGATCCTTAACCAGAAGGTGGAGGCGGAAGAGTGAATGGTGGGAGGCGACCTCACAGTATATGACCGAAGTGAGGAGTTTCTTGGGTTTGGCTGGGTATTACAGGAGGTTTATCAGGGATTTCTCGTTGATTGCGACTCCGATGACCAGGTTGACTAGGAAGGGGGTTCCCTTTATTTGGGATGAGGATTGTGAGAGGTGTTTCAGGGAGTTGAAGGCGAAGTTGACTACTGCGCGGTTTAGCTCTACGTCAGTGCGAGGGGTTTCGTGATCTGATGATGCTTCGCACCGGGGGGTTGCGTGTGTTGTTGATGCGGGAATGGGGAGAGTGATTGGTTATGCTTCTCGGCAATTTGTGAGGAGACCATACAAGGAGAAACTACCCGACCCACGTGATCTTGAGT
Organism: Lithospermum erythrorhizon; assembly: GCA_019722365.1. Classification (NCBI taxonomy): domain Eukaryota; kingdom Viridiplantae; phylum Streptophyta; class Magnoliopsida; order Boraginales; family Boraginaceae; genus Lithospermum; species Lithospermum erythrorhizon. The sequence continues at coordinate 218 of JADFUC010000589.1, read as the reverse complement.
TAGCGACAATTGTTTTTGCGTTGAAATTTGTGAGCATTACTTGTATGGGGTTAGATGTGATTTTCACGATCTAAAGTCACGAAGTACCTACAGTAGAGACTGGAATTTGGCGAGTAGATGGATGGAGTTTATCGAGCGACTTCAAATGTGAGTATCGCGGGAAGGCAAATGTTGTATCGGATGCTCTGAGTCGGAAGGGAAAGATGAAGGAGTCAAAA
>JADFUC010000980.1:0-15227 GCA_019722365.1 Lithospermum erythrorhizon | reverse complement strand
GTGTGTATAGATTAGTTCATTCCGCAGACATTGGGCAAGATGCGCATAGAGCTGATGACTGGAAGAAAGTCGTTGAGCTTTGCAGCATCGAGTTCTTTATAGCCCAGCCGAGATATCAGGCGATTTACTGTATTTCCGCGAGCTCACTGTTATTTGTATTGCCAGTTTACACCCTTTCGCTATGGGCGGCATTTCTTTACGAAGCTCACCTAGCCACTGAACAAACTCTACTAACCGCCCGGCCAACTCGCACAAATGAAATGCCGCCTATTAAAAGGTGAAGCCGCTGCTCAGCCGAAACTAACACGTGGGGTGAACTAAACCATACGGAACGCCGCCGACAATACATAAAATATGCTTATATATATATCCGTGAATACCCAAGGTCATACAATATAATCTCAGCAAAGTTCTACATAAATATATGGAGATATAAAGAAAATTTCAAAGAAAGCACACAATCACCTAGAAAGAACTAAGAACTCAACAACGACTATATAACTCTAAATACCAAACCATTCATCTCTCATCTTCCCTACGCATATGCTCAATTGCCTACCAGAATGGATTTGACTACCCGCCCAGTCGGCCGCCTGAAGTAGTCATTATAACTGAACAATTTAATCACCAAACTGATGGACGACTCAAAGCAAAACTACTAAGCTCTTCAAAAAATATGATTACATATATAATAAGTTTCCAAAATAATCAGCTTAAAAAATTTGCCAATCCATCGTGTGATATCTAACCCCAACCAACTCCATATATACAAATATATCCCAAATATATAGTAACGCCGCATGCCAATAAAGAGAAGTACTGTACTGAATACAAAATTATAACCGACAAGGCTAAAGTCCCCAACACCACTGAAAAATTTAATTTTTTTTCTTCGCAACCAAGTTATTACACCCACCCACCTAATAAAATTTCGTAACTCCCACTACAACGGTAACCACATAATGCACATACGAATGAAAAAAAAATACCCTAGACACTCACACCACAAGAAAGTTAATTACCTCGTGAACATGACATATACAACTCCACCATACATCCTCTCGAAACCTTATCCAAATAGCCCGTAGAATAAAATTAATTCTTCCAACTCATTATTGTATCCTCTGTATTCTACTTCTGCTATGTAAACACGGCACCCCCGCAGAAAACACCAATACCTTTCAAATAATTAGACATCCCCACCCACCTCCTCTCTCTCCAAATCGAATCAAAGATACCAAAAAATCCAACATAACCGCCATCATCAAATTCCTAGTTCTAAGTTTCAAGTAATATCCGACGGTAGAACCTTCCTATCTCCCACAACAAAGACTTCCTAGTTCCGGCCCACAAAAGTAACATCCTTATGGTGACAATCAACTTAGTGTGATGTTTTTCCCAACCAATCCATACTCAAGATAAAGATCAAACCTATTACTAAACGGAAGAGTTCACTACCAACAATCGGGTCGCTCACATTCAAGGGCAATCGCATATAATGTCTAAATCTCAATTGACTCTAACCGAAACGTAATAAATGAAACAAGGTAGACTCTCTACATACGTATAGAATGTCGACAAACTCCGAAATTAATCGAGCGCCAGAAGACCAAAGATAAAAGTATTTCCACCCACATAATCATACGCCGAAAGTAAAGTACCTGCCGAACTCGAAGGTCATGCACTGGTCGCATTAATCTCGCCCCGTCCGGCCCTGTTTCCACCCCCGGCCGGTACCTCGTTACGCCCCAGAAACGAACTCGCCCTCGGGATCCCCTACTCTGCTTCAACAAGTCTACCTCGTCCTCGATAACCGCCTGGGCAAAGTGAACTGTGCAAAAGTTCCAGCATTTCCAACCTCGAAAATCAAGTACCCGCCAGCGCCTGCCGCGGCAAACAGAACATAATATCACTTTTCTGCATCCCGCCAGAAATTCTAAATCACATCGAAATGGGGCCGATATCTCTCTGAATCCCTCAAGGCCCACTCGAACTCACTGATTCTGTACCCCCGCAAGTGCATGAGTCAGAAGAAGCTTAAGCGAATCGCCGCGATCAAGCACTCAGTCTGTGACTACCGGTCCGTCCCTCCTCCAACTCTAGAACCGTAGGCCTATCTGCATCGAAAGCCCTGCCGACTTCGATCCACTCGCCTGCTCGCCTAATCCATTTCCATATTCAAGGTCAAAGACCTTCACAGCATGGAAACTGGTGAAAGTCATCAGTGATATCTGGTGACGTACCTCCCACGTCAAACCATCCCTGAACCTCGTGATCTTCTTTGCCTCTACCGGATAGACATCAGGAAGTAGGCTCCAAGACATCTCTTCGCCGAACCTGCTTCTGATCTCACCTGCACTGCCCCGAGTCGCTGAAACCGCCTCCCTTCTCCAAAGCCGCCATGCTGGTCTCAAGACAAGCACCCTCCCTAAGAGCTCAACAAACCCGCCTCAGACACATAGATCTCCCTCTCACACCGTGGACGCCCGGGTTCTCCCATTAGTCGTGGGCACCCTCAAGTCGAAAAGTCACAACTTCAATTTCATCACAACTCGATGAACTCAATAAATAAGCCTCGCTAACCTCCTCAAAACTTCGGAGGATCTCTTCTAAACCCACAAACAACTTGCTCGAATTTAATTCCTCGCCCGCCACCCGAGCATTCACACTCTCCCTACGAGGTCTACCTCAACCCGCTCGTAAGAACGCACCTCCTGATCCCCGGGGTCCCCCGCCCGCACTCATCAAAAGCCATACCTCTACCAACTCCGGCCTCCTCGTGGCCCACCCCAAAGACCTCGCCTACCCCTACCACTCTAACTCTAGGTGGCATCATCACGCCCACGCAACAAACTAAAAAACACTTAGATTTTTACAAAAAACACCACTCACAACGCACTAATGAAACATGCTCTAATATCAACCAATACGATAACCCAAGTAATCAAACCTGGGCTCGATAATAAAATTGTAATCTATTCCCAGTCGACCGCCCCGAGGCGGCAGTCATTATATCCTAACAATTCTAATCACCAAACTGATGGATCTACTCAAAGTTAAACCTACTCAAGCTTCCTTCAAAAAATATGATTACATAATGCTTCCAAAATAATCACAAAGCTTAAAAATTTACAATCCATCAGCTGATATCTAACCAACCAACCTATATATATACAACATATCCCAATAAACAGTAATGCCGGCAAGGCTACAAAAGAGAGTAAGTACTGTGACTAATACAAATCACAACTCACATGCTAAAGTTTGAAAATAATTACAACAATCAAAAAATAGCTGACAACCCAACAAATCAGACTGTGGAGGATCCTCTCGCCACCCGATGCTCACCTAGCCACTCCGGAACAAACTCTCCAACAACCTCCTCACTAACTAGCCGCCTCAACCTCGCACAAATGAAATGCCGCCCAAAACGAAATGGCCGTAGCTCGCGTTTTAGTGGGAAGCTTAACACCGGAAGTAAACTTAAACCATACGCCACTTAATACAACAAATTAACATAGAGTCAAATACGGGTACATATATAGATATATAACCGGACTACCTAGCCATATTTATACTTTTACAAAGAAAATTCTCATACATCATATGGCATAACATAGAATATAGTAGTCTCAAATAATGACATAAACTCACCGAATAAAAATCACACCAAACCACATGAAATTACATAGACCCAACAAAACTATACTTCTAGTCAATCAAGATCAATCTAGATACCATCCGATTCTAATCCCCTGATGCACATAAGCTCAACTAATCGATTTACAACGCTTCTTATGCCCAAGATAAAGTCGATAACTAACGTTTTATACGTATATAAGCCGATAAACAACGCCTTATACCGACGTATAAAGTCGATATTAATAACGCTTCTTATACCCCACGTATAAAGCCGATACACAACGCCTTAGAATGACGATATATGATACACAATGCTCTTATACCGAATGTGATACTGATACACAACGCCTTATACCGACGTATAAAGCTGATACACAACGCCTTAAAGAAGCTACCTTAACCCATAACTACCCCAATTTAGGTCATATCCTAATACTCAAGTCACCTCAAGTCATACATAACTCTAACCATCACCTCTCTCAATAAGCATCTATTCTACTCCCAAACAATATCCACACACACTAAACATTTTACAATCATAAGTCAAACACACCGCACAAGGCCACCGAAAGGCTTAATAAGGCCACAGAAATACAACAAGGCCGACAAGGCCACGTAAATCGTAAATATAAGTTGGGAGCCAAGCTATTACTTACCTCAAGCAATCTTCAACGCTAATAATATAATCACATAATCATATCATGACTCACAAATGAATCACATAATCATACATACAAACAATTACATGTATACTATCTCATTAATCGTACCACAATAACATGTTCACAATAATTTAAAGGCACGTAGCACACCCGCGAGGTAAAAAGATTCACCTCTACTAGTTATCACAAAAGTCCTCACGGCGAACGCGATAACGGAACGTGCCCTTCCTCAGTCAAGGCCTAACACCTTTAAAGTATAATGTGAACTAATACCAAAGAACTACGCTCTAGAATAAACATTACCAACTCTAATCGAATGATTTCTAAACGGTCTAACATGACAAAGTATCGACTATAATCCTACTCCGGGATACAACTAAATCGATCCCCGCTAAAATTCCATCTTATTACTTTATCGTGACAAATCAACTTATAAGTCATTCTAGCAATCAAGAGGTCCCTTAATTACCAAACCTATGCCTCCAAAATATCAATTACAACTCAACTCTAATTAACACTTTTTTCAACCTAACTCCTTTAAATCACCTTTAAATAACCAATTTAATATCACAACAACTACAAGGTCCCAATTAAACTCCCTGCACACATTTTAAAGTCTTATAAAAATATCACCCCAAAAAGTCAACCGAAACCTAGAAAAGTCAACTCGACCATAACATCCTCAAACGACCTCTAAATCATGAATTCATCACTTATATACATCACAGAACCCATAACCAACTAAGATTCATCATAAAATTGAATTATGGAAAATTCAACTAAAAGTCAACTATGTCAAAACCCAAGAAATATCTCAAAAGACTAACTCAAGAAGTGATTGGGAGAATGATATTCTGCCAAACGATCTTGAGTTCGAGCGACAATCGCAGAGAAATGGAAGAAGAAATTTTCAAGGGGAGGGAAAGTAAACTCGCCCAAACGAAGAGGAAGGAGATGAGACGGCTCAGGATTTACGTGGTCGATAAAGCATTTAGATAGATATTTAAAAAAACTGGAAGTTCAAGTTTCGTTTCTGCTTAATTTCTCCTTATCGCATTTCTTAAATCTCACAAATCTAACCTAAATCCAAAGATAAAATTTTCCATGCTAAAGAAAAACTAATAAATTATAAATGTAATTGCTAAAAATTTATGAAATAATATTATCATCGAATTATTTATACCATTCCCGGTCCCACCAAAGCACTCTAAAAAATTTAATATTTTTTTTTATTCGTGAACGGTTATTAAGACACCGATAATCACACCGCATCTTTATACCGAAGTATAAGGCCATACCGCACTTATACAAAGTATAAGCCAATCAAGACTTATACACTAAGTATATAGCAAACCGCACTTCTATACACTAAGTATAAGGCACACCGCACTTATACACTAAGCATAAGACAACCAGCTATAATAATTCAAGATAAAGACACCGCACTTATACACTAAGATAAGGCAAAACCGCACTATGGCTAATTAAGCATAAGGCCAATAGCTGCCACATCCTCGCAAGGAAGCGAGAGTCACCTAACCCCTAATCATCCCAACTATAGCAATACATCATAATACCTGTGCCTCAAAGTCACGCATAACTCCAACCAACTACTCGACTCCCACAATATTAAAGCACACAACCAAAAAGACTTCACACCGTGAATCAATCACAACCGCTGACAAGGCCACAAACATACCAAAAGTGTCGACAAGGCCATGTAGCATAATGGCCGACAAGGCCACAGAATTCAGAAATATAAGTTGGGAGTTCAAGCCATTACGTACCTCAAGTAACCTTCAACGCCAGTAATATAATCACATAATCATATCATGGTTCAATTCATATAATCGAACAACCATTAGTGATGTATACCATTCTCACATAATCATACTACAAGGACATGTATACCATTCACACATAATCATACCACAATGACATGTTCACATAATTTAAAGTAAGTACATAAAGTAACGCCCGTGAGAGCAAGATCAACACAATCACGAAGTCGCCTTTCACGATCAATGCCTAACAAAAACAATCTTAAAGTATAATCAAGACCTACTACTATACTTCTCTCATGTCAAGATACACTACCAACTCTTAGTGGAACTATTTCTTAAACGGTCTAAATGACGGATAAAAACAAATAACAACTCCACGGACACAACCCAGACCTGCCCCCGCTAGAATTCCACCTTATTACTTTAACATTGCATATCAAATTATAAGTCATTATATTTAATCCTCAAGTCCATAATTAACAAATATACTCCAAATATCAATTATAACTTAACTTACAAATCGTAATTTTTCAACCTAACCCCCTTTAATCAATTCTTTTTAAATCACAATTTAACCATACAATATCCCAATTAAATTCCCTACACATTTAAGGTCTTATAAAAATATCAACAACAAAAGTAAACCAAACCTGTGAAAGTCAACCCACCATAACATCCTCTCAAACGACCTCTAAATCACGAATTAATCACTTATATACATCATAGTATCCATAACAAACTAAGATAACATAAAATTGAGTTATGCCAAAAGTCACCAAAAGTCAAACTTTAAAAAATCAACTAAAACTCCCCATTTAAGATACACTGTCTAGGTTGCACAGGAGTTTGTGCCCGAATCAAGTGAATCGAGTTATCGAACAACTTAACGATCTAACTTAACTCGAATTATCCCCGGCCATTACTACTAAATTTTAAAATGTAATCTCGCTCAAATAAATTTTTTACGAATTAATATTGTTAATATCAAAACTAACCGAACGGGTTATTACAATAATATATATAACATGTTAGTTTTTATGCTTAAATAATAAATATCTTGATTATAGATGCAATAATTAATTAGAGTTGAATTCAATATATGAAAGGAAATTAAAAAACTGCAGTCTTCACTATTTAGGAGTATTGATTAGTAATTAGTAAACTAAATAAGAGTATATTATCATAATAATAGTTATATTAACTAAATAAGAGGATATTGTCAGAGTAATACTTATAGTAGTTTTCACTCTATATGAAATATAAGTCATCGATATTATGGTCTAAAAAATACTTGCATGAATATGTATTATATGTATATAATTCACTTTATTGATGAAAATTCGATGTAAAAATCAGTATCCTCATCTTCTATTTGAATGACTTCTTGTGACCCTTTATATTAAAGTTGTTATTTATGTAAAAAATTTAAGTTTTCATATCAAGTAATATTAATCATATACTATTGGAGTGTTTAACTTAAAAAAAATTTGTCAGACAAAGATATGCTTTTTATGTTATGATGTCATCTTTATTTCCACACTTTTAATAATATAATTTATTTGGAGTATTTTACATTCGAACAAGGACATCTAATGTGTGACCTCTTTGACTGTTTTTGTGTGGCTAAAATTGAGCAAATTTTGTAAAACTATCTTCATATTATTCAGTTTTGTGTAAATATTATTGAGTCACTCATCAATTAAAATATGTTAAAATGAATACATAAAATAAAATTGAATAGTAGAACTATGAATAATTTATACTACTAATCAAGACATATATAATTTTACTAGTAATTTTGCGCAATGCATGTACATTTTAAAAAAGTCTTCATATTATTTAGTTTTGTGCAATGCACGTACATTTTACTAGTAAATTTAAAAGAAGAAGAAAAAACATTGGAATATAATTGTAAAAATAAAAGAAGAACAAGATATTGGAATACGGAGTATAATTTTGAAAGGAGAAGAAAAAAACATTGGAATATAAAAATTTGACCAGAATACCTCGAAATGCATGGGAAGACGTGTGTAATTAAGATTAGCGTTTGCATTCGTTAATTTTAATGATAATGCAGCCCCCCCTTCGTACGTTTAATTTGATTAATCAGTAATTGTTCTTGAGTTTACCATGATCCTATTGGAATATTAATATTAAATGACCACATTATATTCCATTATTAGAGCTAATTATTGAGTTATCCCAACTCCCATGCATTGATCATAGACTATTGCCATATATTCACACTCGCAAGTAGTACTTACTGAACTTGCTCCCAATTTGATTTGCCCATAAATCGCAAGTAGTTTTTTTTACTTTCAAAGAAATGAATTCCGTATCTTACCAAACTAATGACTTTTCAAATATGATGTTGGTGGACAATTACATTGACGAATTTGATTGGTTTGGCATACAAGATCAGCCATTTGTTAATGGGTAAGTAACAAGCTGGCTCACTTTTTCTACAGACAAAGCGTGTTTAGTTAATTTGCGTTTTAGATTGTAGATAATCAAATTTTATTGTCATTTGATATATAATTATATACTCCTTCCGTATATAAAAGATGTTATTTAAATTTTTGACTTTTAATAACTGATCGTGGTTGTTAAGGCTGTATAATATCAATAAAGATATATCAACGGGAAAAATTTAAAATGTATTTTTAGTGATATATTTTTCATAAAATATTATAAACACAAACAAAAATTATATACGGTCAAAGTTCCAATTATTAAAAATCAAAATACGACAATCTTTAGCAATTTTATGATATATATGTTTTAATGTGGCGGATTATATTTAAATAGGAGTTACACGTTCCATCACAAATTATTTGCTTATATTTGACGATAATCTAAAACAATTACGGAGTACGAGTTTAAACGAAGCATTGCCGAATTTTCATTACTAGTTTAATGTTCGAAATATACTCTAGGAAATTAACATATATAATTCACTTGACATATTAATGAAATATAAGATTAATTTAAGTAATTAGTAGATTTTTTTTTTGGTTGTTTGAGCTGAGTGAATATGTAATATAAATTCTAATAGATAAAGTCAGTTTAAAGTGATAATTCTAATAATGTCATTCTTATTATATAAATATTAAGGAACGATTATTACTAGTTTATAATTTTTTTCATGTAGTATTGCACTAATAAGTGAAAGTGTTTATTATGTAAAAACAGTATACGTATTTCATTTGCTTATTTCATTTTACATATTAATTCGTCCAAGCCAATTAAGATTTTGCTTTCTTTCAACAGGGTATGGGAAGAGCATCCACCTACATCTCAGGATTATATCGACCACCATTCTCAATTGTTTGATGATCAATTTGATCCATATTATGCATTGGTATCCAATGACATTAACCATCAGCAACCATCATACTTCTTCAAGACTTGAAGATATTTGTGAGATTTTGGTATGTGTGGGAGCATAATGAAAATTCCTACAACTCAATGTGCATGGCAGTTGATGGAAATGTCGTAAATCCCCTCGATCAAGGTAATAATCCTATGTTTGGAAACCAAAATTACCATTCATCAGTGTTAAATAATACAAGGGAAATAAAGAGACAAAGTGGAAGACATAATAAGTCGAATGCATTAGAGTTGGACGAAATCAAGAAGTGCTTTCATCTTCCTATAACAAAAGCTGCTAAGAAACTCAATGTTGGGTTGACGGTTTTAAAGAAAAGATGTAGGGAACTTAATGTTATGAGGTGGCCTCATAGGAAGATCAAGAGCTTGGAGTCTCTCATTGATAATGTCAAGGGATGAATTTTACAATTGAATGTGTTTTCAATTTGATTGTTTAATGTATACTTTGAATGGGACCATTGTCAAGTTTGCTTAAATTCTGTTCTTTAAACCGAAGTCACGAATAAACATTTGAATTTGGTGATTTCCACGTTTCATTATTAATCAGGGGATTGGATTAGCACAGTGGAGATGTTTTTAAGAAACACAGGTTGCTAGAGGATGTTCTGCAGCTGGTTTGTCTGAAGAAACTAAGAAACTCCGACAAGTTTGTTTCAAAGCTAATTACAAGAAGAGAAGGTCCATGTTGCTGCAATAGACTACCACTTCCATCTAACTAACAACTCTGTTTCACCTTTTTATGATTAAATTTTTATTAGTACGCTGTTTAATCATATGATTAATTTTCGTTAAGTGATGGTGGTGATCGACATACTGATATACCTATGTTTTTATCGTGAATGATAAATATGAAAAATTATGTTTTAGCGGAATAATAAATTGGAAATTAACTATTTGAAAATTGTGGTGTATTTCTAAGGTTGGTTGTATTTCCTCTATTTTATTTTGCCTGTCATTATACATTTTTAATGTATACATTTTAAGTAGATGTTAGATTAATGTGGGAGAAAGTTACAATCTACCAGGATCAAGGAATAATGAATACGTCTTCCAATTTTTGCTGTCATTTTAGAAATTAGTTAAAAGAGTAATGAAATGTAGAATGTCAATAAATTTAAACAATATCATCGCATTGATTATTAATTTGGGAAGTTTAAAAAGTCAAAAAAATAAATGATAATTATTTTCAAACAAATCATTGACCTAAAACGACAAGTAAAAAAACGGAGTGAAATAATAGCTATATCTTTATATTTAGTATACAATTCAAACTTTCAAACCTACCTACTAATATCCAAACAAGAAAAATAAAAGATGTAAAATAAACTAGTACAATTTGTAAGATTTAATTAAATAAGATATCAATATCAAATTGAAACTAAATATACAACCTGTGCATTATCAAACATTATTTAACTTTTTTGCTGTTTGATATAATTCAATTAATTCAATACGCTTTCTATTAATTATTAATTCATCTTCCTGTGATTTCAAATATTTGCTTTTCAGACCAGCCATCATCATCCGCCGAATCTTCAAGTTACCTTCACTCCTTATTACCGTAAATGTTTTTAATTTAAAAAGGCAAGTCTCCTCTTTATAAGCCTTGGAGACTCTAGCCTTTGGCTCTCCATACTCATCATTCGACTTCCTTTTAGCAAAAACTTTCCTTCGTCTTCTTCCTTAGCTTCCCTTCCAATCTTCTAGGAGAATTTTCACAATGGTCCACACAAAACGAACTACCACCCTCAAACCATTTGCCCCCTCCCTCAAGAGGTCGAGGCTTGTTGAGGCGGAAATTGCCATGCCTCCTTCCAACAATCCTTACTCCTCAGTGGGTTCCCGTCCCTCGCTCCCGACCTGTAGCGGTTAAAGGGCAGGCCGCCTATGACGAGCATGGCCCCTGGCTTTGCCGGCCGATCACAACCTTTTCAGTTTCTAGCCTTCGACACGTCGTCCAAATGGTAGCGCCCTCGCAAAAACAGCGACCGCTCTAACACTCCGACGATCAAGCTTCAAGAATGATCGAAAGCAGCTTTGGGCTGAAAGCAAGAAAGATTTCGCAGATCAAAGCCAACTTACTTACTCATGCATGCGTTCAATTCGTTATAGTTTACGTGGACGCAGTTACTTTGGGTCGATCCTCATGACATCTTCATTACCGATTAATAATTTTGCTTCTCATTACGGGTCGAAAGTAATTGCTGCATTCTAATTACCACCTTTAACGGCCAGCTCTAATCAAGTCAGTTGGTGTAATTACCCGCCCCAGTCGGCCGCCTCCTCATGTTAAGGTCATCAACAACCTTATACCTGTACCACCGATCAATGGACGACAAATACAAAAAAGACTTCATTTGACATTAATAATAATAATACACTTTTGTCCATCGTGGTGAACTAACAATACATCACACAAAAACGTATCACCAACGAAACATACATCAACCTGAATAATACAACCATACAATACACACATAATCTCCACAATACAACATATTACACGACCCCTCAATATACAAGTTTGAAAGCTAGAAAACATAACAAGAGGAAAAGGACTGTTGAGGATCTTCTATGCCACTGTCGCCTCACCTACAATCTTTAATCCGCAGCCTATCAACGCAGCTTCTCGGCAACCTCAACGATCAACCCCTAGAAACCTAGGCATCATACGCCCGCCCATAAAAGCACAAGTGAAATACAGTGCTCGAGTTGAATACAAACGTAACCACCCCGCCTCAGCGGGTCCCCCCAAGTTGGGACCATCAAATCAGATAATCGACCCAATTTTAATTTCTCATTTAACATCACAAATAAAACAATACAACCCCTCGCCCATCAGTGAAACTTAACCAACAATGAGACAATCAAAGGTAAATATGCTAATATCAAACTACTTGCTTTACTACACAGCCAACAATAATTATTACATACAAATGTAAACTTCAAGAAGATAAAAGCACACGCCGAGGCCGGCCAACATCGCCATCTCGGCACGCAATAACTATTCAAGAACAACCAGCATAAAATCTACCATGTGAAAATAGGAGTCACTAAAATGAAAGGAAATAAACATGAAGTTTAACTTACCCCATCTGCATTTAATACAACACTTTTATCTATTTTAAAGACTATATACCCTGGGCGAGTATTATAGATTTTATATGTTACTTCCACAAAATAAATCTTACTTAACGGCTTTCCACTCAACCCCAATAAACCCACAACACGCCAATAACTTCCTCACGGTACGCCTCTTAACCAATACAAGAGATATCTTCCCTATTTTGTTATCTTCGTGGCATGGCTAATTCTATATATTAACTTAACTCAACATACGACAACCCAAACTCTGTGAGTCCAACATTTCATCACTCAAGCATACACCCGAACTACTTACCTTAACATCCACAAGCCGCTACCCTGTTTCAGCTATACATCTCCTACATATCAAACGCTCGTGAATGCTGCCCCTAAGTCGCTTCTTCTTTAATATAACTCGAAAGCAAAAATACGCCTTAAATCAAGATAACCTAAGCACGAATCTATCTCCCCAAATTTCTCCATTTAGTATAATGAAACTTATGTACCTCACTTGGTATCATTGCCGTGGTTGGGATCGTAACTTATATTCTGTTAATATCAATCCATTTTCTCCCATATATGAAATATCATCAACATCATTTGGATGACAAGATAAACTTCAGTTTATAAGTCTCAGACTCCACATTCTCATTCCAAAGGTATGTCATCCATTAACCACTTTACATATATATAACATGTCTAAGAAGGCTAAAACCGGAGAGTAAATAATTGATCTGCATTACAAAATAATGTCATGTTAAAGCCTAAAGTACAACCATCAAAGCACTACCACACAACAAATTCTAGATCATGAATAGATATCGTGAGTCAAATATGACTAAAAATATGATATATATTGTGACTACTTAATAAAGTCATACCATTGGCTAATTCTACAAAAGTTAAGTTCCTCTACATAACACAATTTAAGATATAATGTAGGTTTCAAGAAGCACACAATTCTGTAGCGAAATCAAGATACTCAACAACGACCGTAATCAGTCATCAATCACTCATCAACTAAATCACTCATCAACTAGATACCATCCGATTCTAATCCCCATGCACATAAAGCCTCAAACAATCAATCTACAACGCCTTATACTTATGTCGATAACCAACGCCTATACCCCTAAGTATAAAAATGATAAACAACGCCTTATACCGACGTATAAAGAAAACACAACGCCTTATACCGCACGTATAAAGTCGAGTACATAACGCTTCTTATACCACCGTGGAGCAAGTCGAGCATAATAACGCCTTTATACCGACGTATAAATCGAGTACACAACGCTCTTTATACCGACGTATAAAAGCTGGAGTACACAACGCTTCTTATACCGACACGAGATAAAAAGTCAAGGGCATAACGCTTGTACCGCCTCGTGTATAAAGCTGGGATATTAATAACGCTCTTATACCGACGTGATAAAATCGGATATATTAATAACGCTCTTATACCGCCGTGATAAGTCGATACACAAGTGCTCTTAAGAGCTACCTAACCTATGCTAACCATCCCATTTAGACATATGCTATCACTAAGTCACCTACAGATACATAACTCTAACCATCACCTCTCAATAACCATCTACTCTTACTCCCGTAAACAATATCCGGCTAATACGCCTAAACATCTCACAACGAATTCAAACAAGCCAATCGCCGACAAGTGGCACAGAATACATAAAGTCACACATGCAAGCTACGCAGAAAACGCAGCGCCGATATGCCACTAAATCAAATATGTTAAGTCTTGGGCCATCGCTACTCCTAAGCCGTCAAACGGTAATGTAGTCACATAACCATATTATGGTCACACATAATCAGACAAACTATTACATGTGTCATTCTCAATGAATCATATCATGCTGACATGTGCCACCATTCATACATAATTATATATTACAAGGATACGTTATATTCATTCACAGCATAATTATATTACAAAGACATGTACACCATTCACACTTAATTATATTTACAAAAAGTTATTACGACTCCATTCACACATAATTATGTCAAAGATGTATACCATTTAAAAGTATAATATTAAGATAATACAATTTTAGATATATCACCTCTACTAGTTATCAACAAAAGTCCCTACGAAGAACGCGATAACGAACGTGCCCCTTCCCGCGTCAGCCTAACAACACCTTTAAAAGTATATACTGCGAAATAATACCAAGAATTAATGCCTCAGAACAAACATTACCAACTCTAATCGGAATGATTTCTAAACGGTCTAACATGACTGGGGTAAACTATCGAATTATAATCCCATCGACACAACCAAATCGATCCCCTCAAAATCATCTTTATTACTTTATCATTACAAAATTAACTTAGCCTCAGTTTAATCGCCAGGTCCCTAATTAACAACCTATACCCAAAATATCAATTACAACTCAACTTCAATTCTAATACTTTTCAACCTTATTCCCTTTAATCAATTTTTAAATCACCAATTTAATATCACAACAAATCATGGTCATGTCCCAATTAAACTCCTTACACACATTTAAAGTCTTATAAAATATCACCCCAAAAAGTCAACCTGTAAACCTAAAAAGTCAATCCCACATAACATCCTCAAACCATCTTCAAATCATGAATTCATCACTTATATAGCAATACGTAACTGAACGAAGTATACTGA